>CM057096.1:31577170-31789670 GCA_029959045.1 Taenioides sp. WSHXM2023
TATATATATATATATATATATATGCATGTGTGTATATATATATATATATATATATATATATATATATATATATATGCATGTGTGTGTGTATATATATATATATATATATATATATATATATATATATATATATATATATATATATATATATATATATATATATATATATAAAAAATGTGTTCCTCACCTTCCACGGTGGTTGGTCTCTCTCACCCTCATCAGCTCGGGCCCTCTACCAGAGGCCTGGGAGCTTGAGAGTTCTGCGCAGTATCTTTGCTGTTTCTAGTACTGCACTTTTCTGGACTGAGATGTCTGATGTTTTTCCGGGTATCTGCTTGAGCCACTCCTCCAGTTTGGGGGTTACAGCCCCGAGTGCTCCGATCACCACGGGCACCACTGATGCCTTCACCTTCCAGGCCTTCTCCAGCTCTTCCTTGAGCCCCTGGTATTTCTCTAGTTTCTCGTGTTCCTTTTTCCTGATATTACCATCACTTGGTATTGCAATGTCCACCACCACGGCTTTGTTCTGTTGCTTATCCACCACCACTATGTCTGGTTGGTTCGCCATCACCATTCTGTCAGTCTGTATCTGGAAGTCCCACAGGACCTTGGCACGCTCATTCTCCACAACCTTTGGGGGAGTTCCCCACCTTGACCTTGGGGTCTCCAGCCCGTACTCTGCACAGATGTTTCTGTACACTATGCCCGCCACTTGGTTGTGTCGCTCCATGTATGCTTTCCCTGCCAGCATCTTACACCCTGCAGTTATGTGCTGGACTGTCTCAGGAGCCTCTTTGCACAACCTACACCTTGGGTCTTGTCTGGTGTGGTATATCTGGGCCTCTATTGCTCGGGTGCTCAAGGCCTGCTCCTGTGCAGCCAGGATGAGGGCCTCTGTGCTGTCCTTCAGACCTGCCCTCTCCAGCCATTGGTAGGATTTCTTGATATCAGCCACTTCAGTTATGTTTCGGTGGTATGCCCCATGTAGGGGCTTGTCCTGCCATGATGGTCCCTCCAGCACCTCTTCCTCTGACCTCCACTGTCTGAGGCATTCCCTGAGCACATCATCTGTTTGGGCCTTATCCTTGATGTACTTATGGATTTTGACTGTTTCATCCTGGACAGTGGTTCCCACACTCACTAGTCCTCGGCCTCCTTCCTTCCGGCTCGCGTACAGTCTCAGGGTGCTGGATTTGGGATGGAACCCTCCATGCATGGTCAGGAGCTTTCGTGTCTTAACGTCTGTGGTCTGTATCTCCTCCTTTGGCCAGCTTATGATTCCTGCTGGGTATCTGATCACTGGCAGGGCGTAGCTGTTTATTGCCTGTGCCTTATTCTTGCCATTGAGCTGGCTTCTTAGGACTTGCCTTACTCGTTGCAGGTATTTGGCCGTAGCCGCTTTCCTTGTTGCCTCTTCAAGGTTGCCATTTGCTTGTGGGATACCAAGGTACTTGTAACTGTCCTCAATGTCTGCTATTGTTCCCTCTGGTAGTGAGACCCCCTCTGTGTGGACTACCTTCCCTCTCTTTGTCACCATCCTACTACATTTCTCGAGCCCGAATGACATTCCAATGTCTGTGCTGTAGATCCTGGTGGTGTGGATCAGTGAGTCGATGTCCCGCTCACTCTTAGCGTACAGCTTGATGTCATCCATGTAGAGGAGGTGGCTGATTGTGGCCCCGTTTCTGAGTCGGTATCCATAGCCAGTGCGGTCAATGATTTGGCTGAGGGGGTTCAGACCTATGCAGAACAGCAGTGGGGACAGTGCATCTCCTTGGTATATGCCACATTTGATGGCCACTTGTGCAATTGGCTTGCCATTGGCTTCAAGGATGGTCTTCCACAACCGCATTGAGTTTGCAATGAACGCCCTTAGAGTCCGACTGATATTGTACAACTCCAAGCACTCAGTGATCCATGTGTGTGGCATTGAGTCATAGGCTTTCTTGTAATCAATCCAGGCAGTGCACAGGTTGGTCTGACGGGTTCTGCAGTCATGGGCGACTGTTCGGTCAACCAGGAGTTGGTGTTTGGCTCCTCTGGTGTTTTTGCCAATGCCCTTCTGTGCTGTGCTCATGTATTGATCCATGTGCCCACTTATCTTAGCCGCAATGATGCCTGACATGAGCTTCCATGTTGTGGAGAGACAGGTTATTGGCCGATAGTTGGATGGGACTGTACCCTTTGAGGGATCCTTCAGGATCAGGATCGTACGCCCTTGGGTTAGCCATTCAGGGTGAGTCCCATCCCTTAGCAGCTGGTTCATTTGTGCTGCCAGGCGCTCGTGGAGAGCAGTGAGCTTCTTTAGCCAGTACGCATGGATCATGTCAGGGCCAGGTGCTGTCCAGTTTTTCATGCCTGAGACTCTTTCCTGAATGTCTGCCACTGTGATGGTGACTGGATCTTGTTCAGGGAGGTTGCTGTGGTCTTCCCTCAGAGCCACCAGCCACTGTGCATCGGTGTTATGTGATGCCTCCCTCTCCCATATGCCCTTCCAGTACCTTTCAGTCTCCAGCCTTGGGGGGTCTGCTCTGGTGTTATTCCCCTGCCATTGAGCGTACACTTTCGCAGGTTGTGTTGCGAAGAGGCGGTTTATTCGTCTGGCTTCATTTTCCCGCGTGTACCTCTTTAGGCGGCTGGCTAAGGCTTGCAGCCTTTGCTTGGCAGTTTCGAGTGCTTCAGGTATGGGCATCTGGCTGTACCTCCTGGGTACTTGTTTTTTCATTGCACCTTTCTTGGCCTCTGACAATTGGCTCACTTCTCTCCGCGCCTCCTTGATTTTGCCCTCTAACCGTCTTTTCCATGGTGGGTATTGTCTCTCATGGCTCCCATGGTTGCTCTTATAGCCCAGCACCTCTAGGATCACTGCTGCTGAAGTGTATATCAGCTCATTGGTTTCAGTGATGGTTGTGGTAGGGATCGCTCTCAGTGCTGCATTCACATCTTCTAGGAGACTTTCAGATGGTACTTCACTTAGCCTCTGTAACTGGTGTCGGGGTTGCCTTGTGTTCATTCGGGCCATGATCTTATCTTTCAGGTCAGTCGCTGCCTCGTTCAGCGTGATACTTATTGGGGCTTCGGACCCAATCTCTGGTTGGGGAGTTGGTGTTAACTCCCCTCTGACCTGGCGTCCTGGCTCCCCCTTGCCGTAGCATTTGTGTTGTACCTCGTCAATCTCTAGTTGTGATAGCAGTTGCCGTTTGTGGATGTTGGAACACTGAGCTACTAGTTGTTTGGCCGTTAGCTTGGACTGTGGGTTTCGAAGTAACCATTTCTCCCACATCCTGTTCATGTAACCCCTCTGACTAGGGTTACTGGAGTAGTAGCATTCCAACAGAGCCTTGTTATCGCATCTCGCCCATTTCCGCCTCATTGTTCCAGTAGCCCATTTTTCATCAAGGTGCTCTGGTTCCCCAGCACCTGACGCAGACCTTGTTTGGCCGGGCGACGTCTGGGCCGGCATCTCGTAACTGTTATTATCTCCCATCATTGTATGAGGTAGGCAGTACCGTGAAGGGTCTTGCCCAAGGACCCACACTGGTTGCTCATTGCCCCTCGGGGGGGGGATTTGAACCCGGGTCCCCCATGCGAAAGTCAAGTGACTTACCAGTTGAGCTAACCAGCTGGTTATATATATATATATATATATATATATATATATATATATATATATAAATAAATAAAAGCAAAACCTTGCTCCATCGTCCGAGGGAAGATATTTCTCTCAGGTATGGTCATTATTTCATCCTTTCTGTCGGTGTCACAGCCACAGACTGTGGTCTACAGAAGTCTATGGTCACGGCGCGGACTGCGAGAGACCCACTGGGATAGTGCAGGTGCTTATGCACAAGAGCGTGCGGTTTCAAATGTATAATATTGTCGAGAATAATGAGTGAAAGAACCAGCCCTTCTTCGTGTTTTGGCTAACCTCTGTTTAAATGCACAAATCTGAATGTAATTATTTTATATATGTGAATTTTCTAATGATTTCCGCAAACACTTCCTCAAACTCTCTTCACTTCTGCTCCTCTCCACGAGTGTCGCTTTTTCCTCATGTCTACGGACTTTGCGCAGAGCAAAGTCCTAGAACCCTGCCGTAGAGAGAGAGAGCAAAGCGCTGCGCTTAGGAGGAGTTTCATAAATCCCATGGTTAGCGTACAGAGTGCATACGCAGTGCTTAGTGAGTAAGGAAGCTTTATAAATGAGGCACCTGACCTCTAACTTGGTCTGGTTTGATCCCGATGAAAAGAGGATGGTTTAATGCGATACTGTGAAACATTCCAGTCAAAGCAATAACATCTCCCTAGAAAAAAAGCATTTGATGGACCCTCCTCCAGAAAAGTTACACAAGCCAAAGTATCGTTATCAGTATCGGAACTGAAAAACCTATAATGTCCCTACTATTTCAACTTTTCAGCAAACAAAGCGAAAAAGATGATTACAACAGTGCAGCCCCATTTCAACAAAGACATTAAATTAATATTAGAAAATAAACAATACAGAAAATCTGCATCTTAAGTTCTAACAAAATAGTGTGTCAGATTTACATAAAGAGTCCTATTAGGCCTCAAACCACTCAAACGGGACCACTGTACAGAATCAATTACTTTTGGTCAATTGGGAAAATTATTATTACTGAGGTCTATGGAAATCCAGCCTCATTTACATCGTCTGACTTTTAGCAATTCATTGAGGAAATGCTGAAGAGTTGCTTTTTAAACCAGGAACCTTCCACGACCTGCCGACAACTTCATTTGGATTTGCATAAAGGACATAATATTTGGATAATAGACTTCACATTATTACTGGCTATTATGAGAATGGCCTGTATCCTTTGCTCCATCTGACCCTCTCCTCTGCTCCATCTGACCCTCTCCTCTGCTCCATCTGACCCTCTCCTCTGCATCATCATCTCCCGTGCTCTGTATCTTCTGTTCCTCTAACACTTTCCTCTGCTCCTCTGACCCTCTCCTCTTCATCCTCTGCTCCATCTGACCCTCTCCTCTCCTTCCTCTGCTCCATCTTACCCTCTCTTCTCCATTCTCTGCTTCATTAGAACCTCTCCTCTGCTCCATCTAACGCTCTCCTCTGCTCCAACTGACCCTCTCCTCTGGTAGTTTTAGTGTTGAGAATTTGTGGAGAATTAAGAATTGTTCTTCTTTTTGAGAGAGTTTTTAAAATTTTGAACAATACACCAAATATTCAAAATTTGCATATCGATCACATTTTTCAGGTATTGTATTGAAGAGTACTTGACTGATCCGATACCACTGTATTTTCCTGAACGAGGAAGTAAAATACTTAAAACTCCTCATCAATTATTCATTTGTCTAATACTTCAGTCCTCAAAATCTCATATTCTTACAGATTTTCTTTGGAGACAGCTTTTTATTTTTTGCTTTTGTACTGTACACAACTGAGTAGCTTTAGTCTACTTCTTCACATTATGTGGTATCGGACTGGTATCGGTACAATAATCAATCAAGTATCAAACTAACACTAATATATTACAATACGCTCATAAGGAGTGTCTATGCAGGGTTTTGAGTCACAGGTTGGTTCAGTACATGTGTCTTGTATAATATTTGCTCGTTTGGGTGGAGGTGGGTGGATGGTTTTAAGACGTGTTTGGAGCAGCTGTCTCTCACTCTGCTCTGCATAGGCATTTAAATGAGAGCTACAATCAGCCTGCTTCAAACTGAGGTATTGTCATTCACCAACGGATCTCCTCTCATCGGAACGACAGTGAAAGGAGGGCTGTAAACAATAAACAGGAGAGAGGGAGAGGAGGAGGAAGAGAGAGGGAGAGAGGAGGAGTATAAAGAATGGAGAGAAAGACTGGGAGAGGAGAGGAGGAGAAGAGACAGGAAGAGGAGGAGAGAGAAGGATAGAGAGAGAGGGGTAAAGACTGGAGAAGGAAGGGGGAAACTGGGGAGAAAGAGAGGGAAAGAATAGGAGGGAGGAGGGAGAGAGGAGGAGTTAGAAAAAGGGAGATGGAACAGAGGTAAAAGAAAAGATATGGGTGATGTGAGATGGAAGGGGAGAGAGGAGAAAAGAGAAGGGAGAGAAGAGGGGGGAAGACGAGGAAGAAAGAGGGAGGCTAGAAAGATGTGGGAGAAAGGGGTTGGAGGGGAGAGGAGAATGGAGAAGAGAGGAAGGGTGAAAGAAAGAAAGGCAGGGGACAGCAGTGTACACAGGGAGGCAGAGGTGAGAGAGAGAGAGAGGATAGAGGGGTGAAGAGTGAAAGGAGAAAAGAATTGGAGGAGAGGATGATGTTATGGGTAGAAGGAGAGGGGAGAAAAAGAGTAGAGGATAGAGGGAGGAAGGATAACTGGGCTCACCTCTCCGTTCAGGTAGAGCAGGTCGAAGGCATAAACACAAACTTGGACTTTGATTTCAGAGGCATCCACATCCTGCAGAGAGAAAAACAAAAAAATTATAGCATTAAAAGTACAAGTTTGACTTATGGGAGCCATTTACCAGATATTTTGTAAAAGTAGCTTTTGAGGTTAAAATAGGTCAGCAGGAAGTACACCATTAGTATGTTAGTTGCACTGGTCTCTGAAGGTTGTGAAAAGTGCTTATAAACTCATCGTGGTGAATAATTAGAATGTTCTGAATGCATAAGATAAGTTATGAGGAATAACTTTGGACCACTGTAAACTTGTTCTGTTTCTCACATTTTTAACACAGTAAAAAAAATCAGGTACAACAGCTTTACATATTACAATATTTTCTGATCTATGTTATAATGTCCTCATCAAAAACATACCTGGAGATGTGTTTTGTTTCATTCACACGTTTAATACAGAAACCCTGCATACTTAGGACAAGTTCTTATCTTTAACAGAAAACACTCCTCCACCTTGTGATGTTATGTGGTAATAAAAGCAGTGCTCTCCATACACCTTTACTAGAATCATTTGGATCATTTCAGCCCTGGAATTGCCAATCTCTGCCGAATTAAAGGTAAAAGGCAGCTGGTCACTTGAAAACTACCGCTTCATGACATCACAAGGTAAACAGAGCATTTTGAGCTTTGGAGATGTAGACAGACTAATAATGCAGGATTACTCAAACATTTGTGAACGAGGTAACAACATTATAACATGGCTTAAAGCTCACAAGAGTCCATTTTTGTGTTTTAACATTACAATCAATCAACATAAAAGTATTAAAAACTGTAGCAGATTCAACTAAAATTCAAAACGCTCATTTTGCACTAAATAATAATAAAATAATAATAAGATTTGGTCTTTCAAAATTAAGGTCGAGTATTTTCAGCTAAAATTATGGTCCCATTGACATTTAGACACTTCTGTCAGTCCCTCTCTAAATTACAGCCCTTAAAAGAACAATGGTGTAATCAGTGGCTATCTACACTGTGGTGGAGTAATTAAAAACTTACAAAATCAAAATCACACTTTGAAAATCTTTATCTTTCACTCTTCTTTCAGTTACAGTAATTAAACTTAAAACAGGATTCTCTGCCGTTTTTAAATGTTAAATAGTAGGTAAGATGTGGTAAGAACCACATTTGTAACGCGCTTTGTCTAACTATAAAAGGACACACTGCACAATTATAGAAACTTAAAAACACTAAATTGCGGTAATTTTGTGAAATAAAAAAATCATGAAGACTTGAAAAGGAAATGAATGTTATGAAAATTATTATTATAAAGTCTGAATAATGTACACATTGTTTCTGAGACTGAAGCTTGGGTTTATTTCTGATGGTAAAAACTTCTGTTTTATCTTTATTTTAGTTAAAGGTGCATTGTGTAACTTTTCTGATGGAGGGTGATCAAATGCTTTTCTCTATGGAGATGTTATTGCTTTGTCTGGAATGTTTTACAGTATGGTATAAAACCTTTCTATCTTCATGGAGACCGAACCAAACCAACCATGTTAACCCCCCCACACACACACATCTCTTTCTTCTCATTCTTTATTTTTCTCCCTCTCTCTCTCTTTATCTCCCCTCTCTCCATTCTCTCACCTCCCTTCATCTCTCCTCCCTCATCTGTTCCTCTCTCCATCCCTTCCACTCTCCCTCTTGTTTACACCAGTCTGTCTGAGCTCTGCCTTATTACATCTCTCCTCAGTCTCCTCTGTGGCCTCCATGTTAAATCAAACACACTTTTTTACAGTTCTGACCTGCTGCCATTCAATTTCAGCTCCATAACAAATAAATGCGTTTCCAATCTGACTCAGTGACGTTGTGGCCCCACCAGCTATGTCTGTGTTTCATATGAAAATTCACAACAATTCTTGCTTTTTTTAATTCAGGGAAATATTTTCTGGACAATTTATAATATAATTTTTACATTCATTTTTACAGGGCATGGCCATTTAAACATGCCCTATGTCACCCCATTTACTTCTACTCCCATTAAATCTTTAGTTTTCACAGATTAACACTGAAATAAAAACATACATGAAGGGCTTATATTATTATTTTAGTTACGTCCTCAAAAAACGCTTTTGGAGATGTCTGTCTACATCTCCAAAGCTCAAAATGCTGTGTTCCACCTTGTGATGTCAACTGTTAGTTTTAACAGCTACCCTTTACCTTTTGTTCAGTAGAGATTGGCAACTCCTGGGCTGAAATTATCCAGATGATTCTTGTGAAGGTGTGTGGAGTTTAAAAACACAGTGGAGCACTTCCTGTATTACCACATGACATCATAAAGTGGAACAGAGTGCTTTTCGTTTAAAAGAAGAACAAAACACAACTCCATGTCTGTTTGTGATGAGGAAACAACATTATAACATAGATCACAAAATGGCATAATATGGGTCCTTTAAATTAACTAATTAGCTAATGTTATGCTAATACTAAAGCTAATTTAAATTAAAAATAATAAAAACGTCATAAAAGCTATTACTGTAAATGGATACTTTAAATTCTTATGAACAGACCTATTTAAATTTTGACTTCACTTGCTGAAAAATGTTATTGCTTCGCCTGTTGCACATTTTGGTGTAAAAATTTTCTATCTTATTTATTCAATTGTGAGTCTTTTTACTGCCAAAATCTGGTGGTGTCACAGACTCGTCTCCATGGAGATCGCCAAGTTTTTCGGCCATTTTGTGGAACACTTCAAGCAAAACAACACCTCCAAGGACGACGTTTCAAACCCTCCAAATGAAAACTTACAGTCAAACTTCTTGACCGTTTTTCCTACAAACTTCCACTGATATAAAACTATGATAAATATTAACCACATGTACTACCCACCAAACCACGTCAGAATTAGAAAAACATGAAAGCCGGCCATATGCACATTTGTGGATCAGTTTGTGTCCTCATCCTTAACTGTCCATCTCCACTTTACGGTCTCCAGTTAACACATATGTCTGACACATTTTATTTAAAGAGGGGATCATTTGCATTATCACCTTTTTGGAGCTTTCTATCATGTTATAACGTTGTTCACACATCAAAACATGTCTGTGGTCATCCATCCATGTTTGAGTAATATAGCGATCTTTAGCTGTTAGATTCTGTCCAAGGCTCCACCCACAAGCCTACATCACCCATGCGCCTACACGACAATTCTCCATAAATATACAAAAACATGATACAAAACAATACACTACAACTTCACAAATCTGATGCCATGTGCAGTAGTTTAATTAACAAAACACACTTTGTAATGTGATAGTGCTCTGAAGGGGGAGTGAGTTTTGACAGAGAGCAGTGGGGAAAAAAAAGGGAAACTTATAAAACATGTTAATGCATTGTTTTCAGTGAATATAAACCTTCTTTAAACTAAAAATGTGCTCCTTGTACCTGTATTTTGTATAAAACTTTGCTTTTGTTAAAGGTGCACAATGTAACTTTTCTAGTGGAGGATCCATCACCTGCTTGTTTCTATGGATATGTCATTGCTCTGCCTGGAATGTTCCACAGTATGACATTAAACTGCTCTACCTTACATTTATTCATTTGCAGGTGGTTTTATAGCTTAAATATCTAAAAAAAACAGGCATTCTGACTGTGAGCGGGGTCGCCTCTCCACAGATCTGACCTGTAACTTGGTTTGGTTTGGTCTCCATGAAGATAGAAAGGTTTAAACCATACTGTGAAATATTCAAAATAAAGCAATAACATCTCCACGAAGAAAAGCATTTGACAGGCCTTCCACCAGAAAAGTTACACAATGCACCTTTAATGTTATTTGTTTTAAAAGCCAGTACTACAGAAATCATATGTACATTTAGTTATGGCAACCAAATGTGTAACATCTACTTATTGCTGCATTTCAGATGACATCACAACATTCTATAGGCCAATAATATTCCATACAGATGGAGCAGCTAAAAGTAATAATGTTAAATTGGAGATTTTTGTTGTAATACAGTGAGTTCTTGGGTCTAGTCACTATCAGGTTCAACATTTGTGAATTTATCTTTTAGATATTTCATGGTAAAGTAGGACTGTCAAAAGTATTTAAAATCAGATACTAGAACTAGTATTGAAACTAGATACTCCTTTGAGCAGGTATCAATACTAAAGAAGTCCCACTGACAGGACAGAAATGGACTTTCCTGAATAGCTTTACAGTCCCTGACAAAAGTCTTGTCGCTTATCCATTTTGTAGAAACAAAAGCTTATAACCGGACTTTAAATTAATCGACTGGTTTTAGAAATGTCTCATATGAAAGCTAAAACCCTCCCAAATTATGCTCAATATACTAAAATAAATTTGCTTCACTGAAGAAAGATTGATCATTTAATGAACACAGAAAGGTCAGATTTTGGCAAGACAAAAGTCTTGTCGCCTTGTCATATGATGCACCCAATCCTAGATTACAGCCTCACCTGTGATCATTTACTGATCAATCAATTAGTGGGTGTGTATAAAAAGAACCCCAGCACACCAGACCTTCACATCAACTGCAACTTGACCTCTGACAACATGCCTAACATCCACCCTGAGACCAAAGCGTTAATTATCAAGAGGCTGAAGACCAGATCCACTGCTGAGGTGGCTGACACCTTCAATGTGTCTCAGCGTCAAGTACAAAGAATAAGAAAAAGATCTGAAAAGACTGGAGATGTTTTTGACAAGCCCAGGTCCGGCAGACCCCGCAAGACAACTGCTCGGGAGGACCATTTGTTGATTCGAAAATCCAAGGCCAGCCCCTTTTCCACTGCAGCAGAGCTCCACCAGGCCTGGTCACCTCAAGTCCCTGTGTCAACCAGAACAGTTTGTAGAATTCTGTCTCGAAATGGCCTCCATGGTCGAATCAGTGCACAGAAACCAGCACTAAACAAAAGGCAATCAAAAAACCGTGTGGCATTTGCCAAGGCCCACAGCCTGCTAAAAGGATGGACACTGGAAAAGTGGCAGAAGGTGGATTTCTCAGATGAATCCTCGGTTGAATTACTTCACAGCCGCCGCAAATATTGCAGGAGACCTACTGGAGCCCGCATGGATCCAAGATTCACCCAGAAAACAGTTAAGTTTGGTGGCAGAAAAATCATGGTCTGGGGTTACATCCAGTATGGGGGTGTGCGAGACATTTGCAAGGTGGAAGGCAATATCAATAGCCTAAAATATCAAGAAGTATTAGCTACCTCTTACATTCCCAACCATAAAAGGGGTCAAATTTTGCAGCAGGATGGTGCTCCATCGCATACTTCTATCTCTACATCAAAGTTCCTCAAGGCGAAGAAGATCAAGGTGCTCCAGGACTGGCCAGCCCAGTCACCAGACATGAACATCATTGAGCATGTCTGGGGTAGAATGAAAGAGGAAGCATGGAAGGCAAAACCAAAGAATCTTGATGAACTCTGGGAGGCATGTAAGACTGCTTTCTTTGCTATTCCTGATGACTTCATCAACAAATTGTATGAATCATTGTCGAACCGCATGGATGCAGTCCTTCAAGCTCATGGAAGTCATACAAGATATTAAATATGGATCTCACAGCACCACTACTTAATTCACTGACGTTATGCAACATATTTTTGTATTTGAAGTAAATTATTTGTTCAATTTTCTGTAGGCGACAAGACTTTTGTCTTGCCAAAATCTGACCTTTCTGTGTTCATTAAATGATCAATCTTTCTTCAGTGAAGCAAATTTATTTTAGTATATTGAGCATAATTTGGGAGGGTTTTAGCTTTCATATGAGACATTTCTAAAACCAATCGATTAATTTAAAGTCAGGTTATAAGCTTTTGTTTCTACAAAATGGATAAGCGACAAGACTTTTGTCAGGGACTGTAGAATGATCTTGAGCTGTATTAGAAGTATAAGAGCACATAGACTAGTATACGCTCATGGACCACTATGGAACCTAACTGGACCACTGAGGGATTACACAGATATAAGGCCGCAGGGTAACTGAAAAGAAAGTACTACCATTTAATCTAATGTTGAAAATCACATTCTATTGTCTAAATAGTTTTTATCATCATTGTGATATCAGAATCAGTACTGAGCATCAAGTCTATTCATTAGTATTGCAATAGGGCTTGAAATTTTTGTATCGTGATAACACTCATATCTTATTTTCTGTCCAAGTTTCTACTCAAAAAAAACCTCTTGAAATTTGTTCACAAAATCTCCTCTTTATTCCCAAGACGCTGAAACCTAAAAACCCCAAAATTATTTCTTCTTCCTCTCGTAATGTCATAATTAGCTGCATTATCTGGCTCTCCTGCAGGAACAGTGTGTGCTAGTGTGGCAGCCAGAAGCTCAACACAATCACAACAAAGACTCAAACCAGGCTCCTTCACCGAGCTAAACAAATCTGACTCCAAAACCATCAGGAGAATCTCTGTGTGAATGTGGAGTAGTCAGGAAAAACAGAAGGAAAGAAGAGGACAAGGCTAATTATTGTTATTAATTTGTTTCAAGGGTTTGTTTCAAATGTTATAACGCCCAATTTTGCATTTTTTCCCCTCATGTCTGAGCAAAATATGTCTTCTTATTACAGATATATTGTATAGGTCAGAATAAGTCTGCTTTGTGCTGTCTACATCTAATTATATAGCGCTTTATTGTCAGATATTTAGGAAGTGTGTGTTAGCATGCTAGTTGCTAGCTTTACAGTGATAGCACAACTGGTCTCTGAAAGTTGTTTATAAACTCATCGCTATGAATAATTAGGATGCTCAGACCACTAACTGTTAAAAATGTATAAAAAAAAACAAAAAAACAAAACAGAACTATTTTAAAGACAGTAAAATTCAGGTACAGTGCCTTTAATATTTGTTCATTAGTGTATTAAAACAACAATCTGCATCAGCATCTGTTAGGATAGAGGCAGGAGTGTTTTCTATATTAAAAGGGGCCTCTACCTGATTTTTGTCCATTACAGATATATTGTATAAGCAGTTCTTGAGATCCAAATAAGTTTGCTGCTGTCTGCATATAATTATAAAGCATTTTATTGTCAAATAATCAGGAAGTGCACTGTTGGCATACTAGTTGTTAGCTTTACCATTACAGCAATACTCCGCTCTGGTCTCTGAAAGTTGTGAAAAGCACTTAAAAACTCATGGTGAATAATTAGGATCCCCTGAATGCTTAAGGTAAGTGAGGAATAACTTTGGACCACTGCAAACTGATTAAAAAAAAAATAGTTTTTCATGTTTTCAAGACAGTAAAAATTAGGTACAGCACCTTCTATAAAGTATTTGTTTATGACTTGCATGAAAGTGCATTGTGTAACTTTTCTGGTGGAAGGTCTGCCACCTGCTTTTCTCTATGGTGAGGTTATTGCTTTGTCTGAAATGTTTAACAGTACGGCATGAAACCTTTCCATCTTCATGGAAACCAAACCAGACCACGTTACAGGTCAGATCTGTGGAGAGGCGACCCCGCTCACAGTCAGAATACTGTTTTTCTAGGTATTTTTGAGCTATAAAACCACCTGTAATTGAATAAATGTAAAGTAGAGCTGTTTAATGTCACACTGTGGAAAATTCCAGGCAGGGCAATGACATATCCATAAAAACAAGCAGGTGACAGATCTGGCTCTAAAACCATCAGGATAACATCTGAGCTCATATTTTATCCCTGCGCCTCATTTTGGAGTGGTCAAAAAAAACATAAGGAAAAGGACGAAGCTAATTATTGTTATTGGTTTGGTTTCAAAAGGTTTTCTGCTAATAGAGAAGCACTGTGAGGATAGAGACAGGAGCACTTTCTCTGTCAGGAAAAAATACAAATGTAATATCCATTTTATCACAGTATTTCCCTCAAGGTACAATTGCAATCTAGTGAGACAGCAAATGGTATTGTAGAAATGTGTAGTCAATTCTAAAATTATCCTTCTGTGTTTGCTGGTTTTCAGATTCTAGGATGTGATGATGTCATACTACAAGATAAGTAGAAGAGAAGAGAGTTTCACAGTGGCCGAGTGGCTAGCATTCACGCTTCACAGCAAGAAGATTCCTGGTTCGATTCCCTATTTCTGTGTGAAGTTTGCATGTTCTCCCTGTGTCTGGGTGGGTTTCCTCCAGTTTCACCATCAACCTAAAACATGCACAGCAGGTCAAATCTTCCAGCTAAGGTAGCCCTGACCAAGACTAGCTCAAGATCTGGAGAGGGGTCCACTGCTCCTGACAGGTTTAACCCAGAGACATGGAAGGACAGGTGAAATGCAGAGGACACATTTTCCTATTAAAGAAAAATAAAAATGTATGTTTTCTTTTGTATTAAAAATTATTGGCCTATAGAATGTTGTGATACTCTGCTGGTATCAGGTATATCATCAAAAATATTGGTGAATCAGGTGGATCCAAGATATCTGTTCAGTCCATATCCCATTTTGGTCTATAAATTGGTGTAATTTACTAGCCAATGTTGGTCCAAACATCTTATAATATTACATCTGTATTTTTACAAAGCTGTTCTATGGTTACAAAATACAGATTCTGAAAGTTCTGTCCCGCACTCAGAACATAATGATTAGGGATGTAAAGATATCCAAATCTCTTGATACAATATGATATGCATCTCATGGTTCGATATTTACTGCTATATTTTGTGAAGGCAAACAAAACTGAATAGATTTCTTTTGTTTTGTCATTATCCACATAATTAAGATTTAAAAGTGCTTAATAACAGTTATTTCAGCATGTAGATTGGACTGAAACAGAGCAAAGGATCATGGTCAATGTAGTTCTCCATTTTTGGTTATTGCTGCACCATCACAATGAATTTAAGCAAAGAAACTTGTTATTTGATATATTGTGACGGTCCAAGATATTATTGAGAGACTTTTGATGATACGTTATCACAATATTTCGGTCATTGGTACATCCCTAATCCCTACACAAGATCTCATGAGACAAAATTGCCATCAGCTTGAGTATTTTTGTGTTTACATTTGGATTGGACAAAATGAGTTGTGTACTGGTGACTTACAGTTCCAAAAAGCAGTACTAGAATAGAAACAAAAATATGAAATCAAATAAATGAAAAACTGTCAGGCCAAAATTGAAAACTGAATCAAGAAATTTATATATTAGGAATTATGTTAAAATCTCATCTTCTCGTATCCAGTTTCATTTTGTGGAAATTGTGTATGGACCCATCTCTACTAATAATTTTAACCATTAATACCACAACTGTAATAGGGAATAAACTGACAAAAGTGTTTGCGCATAGAGCTGTATGAAACAGAAAAGCACTGATATGACAGCATCACCAAAATACCCGATCAATAAAGGGACCAGATCACAAATTCATTTTTATTCCTGGCAATTTTTTTTTTCCTTAGGGTCATCTTTAAATTCAGGGATGAAGGTGGAGAGCTGAACCAACATCAGTGGCGTAACAGATGCTCCATGGGTTTCTCAATGATGAGACTCTAGGACCGTTGCCATAGCGATTAAAATTTTAAAATAAAATGTGTGGAAAAAATATGAGAAAAATTATCAAAATGCTGCACAGAAGAGGAAGCTGAAACCCATAAATAGACTACTGTGATCTATGGTTACGCTACAATAATTATGATGAAAACCTTTTAACAAGCTGCCGCAACAAAACAATGCTTAGTGATTTTAGAGAGAAGTAGTAGTATCTGAAGACCTGGGTCAGGTTTATACAGGATTAGCTCTATAATTCAGATTTTTAGCATGCTCATAAGAAAAGACCTATGAAATATAGACTAGTGTGATGTATATATACAATTACCGGTATATACAATAATACTCTTCTGAGCTTTAAGCCATGTTAGAATGTTGTTACTTCCTCAAAAACATGCCTGGAGCTGTGTTTTGTTTCATTCACATATGTTTGAGTAACCCTTTATTATTAGTCTGTCTACATCTCCAAAGTTTAAAATGCTCTGTTCCACCTTGTCATGTCATGTTGTGGCTACCTTCTACGTTTTGTTCAGTAGAGATCGGCAATTCCAGGGCTGAAATTATCCAAATGATTCTAGTGAAAGTGTATGGAGTATAAAAACACAGTGGAGCACTTCCTGTATTACTGCATGACATCACAAGGTGGAAGAGAGGGTTTCAGAGAAGAACTTAGCCTAAAAATACAAGGTTTGTATGTTAAATGTGTGAATTAAACAAAACACAACTCCAGGTATGTTTGCGATGAACATTATAACAGATCATAAAATAGCATAATATGGGCCCTTTAACAACATTGTTATTTTAGAAAGTATTTGAAGACTTGTACAGGATTAGCTCTACAATTCTGATTTTAGAGCGACTGGTTTGAGCCAGAGAAGCAGTTATTTCAATCAGGTCCTGTGTGACATTTGTAATCTGCTTCAGTCTCCTTCCTCTGTCCATCTGAGCACCGAGTCTGTATGTATCCATCTCCAGGATCATTCTCTTCTATTATCTGTTCCTCCTAAGGCTCCTAGTGTCTGGTTATTTCTTTTCAACCTTGCCTCGTCTCCTCATCTTCTCTTTTGTCTCCTAGCTCATTTCCTCTCTCCTTGTCTCATTTCAAACCCTTGTTACTTTTGTTGTCTCCTCTATCCTTGTCTCATTCACTGTCTCCTCTCTCCTTTCCTTCGCTCCTCATCTTCCATTTTGTCTCCTACCTTGTTTTCTCTCCTCTTTTTCAAGTCCTTGGGTGCATCCAAAAATAGTTACATGCACTGAGGACGTTCCTTTCCTTATCACTGACCCGGATGTGCGTCATCGTCAGCCATGACAAGGACCATCTGAATTGATCAGTCAAGTTAGGAAGGAGCTTCCTTTCTTAGCTCCTTTAGCATAGAAAGCTCGGGAGGTTCCTAACCAGTAGTAAAAAGCTATGAGGTATCCCACAATCCACTGTGCAGATCAAACCGAACATTTCCAAATACTACTGTACAAGATATATATACACTGCATCAGATTATTAATTAAAATCTTCTACATACATGAACTCAACTTTACAACATATAAACCGTAACTACTATAGAGCCACATCAGCCCGTTTGATATTATAATGGGTTTAATGCAGCTTCTCGCACATTTGTTTATGTTTTTACAGAAACTAAACTTAAAACCACATGGCTCATTTGCAGAAACTAAGCATTGAAAAAAACAGCTCGCTCCTTGTGCCGCTGATGCAGTCAGCTTCTGTCGGACTAAAGGGCAGGACTCACTGTCAGGTGGATCCGGATCCACCTAAAGCAGCGATAGCTCCTTCCTTCTCCTCGGTCCTTATAGTTGACCTCATGATGTAGCTCTCAGATGTCAGAGGTCAGCAATAAGGAGAAGGAAGAAGGAAGGACAAGGAAAAAATGTTTGCCCATATTCGGATGGAGCCACAGTTCCTGTGCTTGTCTCATCTCCTCCCTCATCCTCTCCTTTTTTCAAACCTACTTTTGTTGCCTCATCTCTCTTTGTCTCCTTCACCATTTCCTCTTTTCTTTCTCTTTCCTTCCCTTGGCTCCTCATCTTGTCTTTTGTCTCCAACCTCGTTTTCTCTCTCCTCCTCTCTTTTTTTTTCAAACTCTTGTTACTTTTGTCGTCTCCTCTCTCCTTGTCTTTATCTTTGTTTTCCTCTCCCTGTCTCCGTCGCCATTTCCTCTTTTTTGTCCTATCCATTCATCCATTTTCTTTCACTTATCCGAGGCCGGGTAGCGGGGGCAATAGTCTATGCAGGGACTCCCAGACTTCCTTCACCCTGGACACTTCCTCCAGCTCCTCCAGGGGGGCCCCAAGGCATTCCCAGGCCAGGTAAGAGACATAGTCCCTCCAGCATGTCCAGGGTCCATGGGGCCTCCTCCCGGTGGGACATGCCCGGAACACCTCCCGAGGGAGGCGTCCAGGAGTCATCCGGAACAGATACCCGAGCCACCTCAGCTGACTCCTCTTGACGTGGAGGAGCAGCGGCTCTACTCCAAGCTCCTCCCGTGTGACTGAGCTCCTCACCCTATCTCTAAGGGAGTGCCCAGCCACTCTGTGGAGGAAACTCATTTCAGACACTTGTATCCGCGATCTTGTCCTTTCGGTCATTACCCAAAGCTCATGACCATAGGTGAGGGTAGGAACATAGATTGACCGGTAAATCAGGAGCTTTGCCTTTCAGCTCAGCTCCCTCTTCACCACAACGGTCCGATACAGCGACCACATCACTGCCGACACTGCACCCATCCGCCTGTCAATCTCAAGCTCCATCCTCCCCTCACTCGTGAACAAGACCCCGAGATACTTGAACTCCTCCACTTGAGGCAAGGACTGTCCACTCACCCAGAGAGGGCAAGCCAACTTTTTCCGATCTTTTGTCTCTTTGCTCCTCATTTTCTCTTTTGTTTCCTTCCTGGTTTCCTCTCCTTGTCTCCTCTCCTATTTTCAAACTCTTGTTTATTTATTTGTCTCATCTACTCCAGCTCTTCATCTCCTCCCATGCCTTCTTTCCTCGTCTCCTATCCATTAGCAATTCCAGGGCTGAAATTATCCAAATGATTCTAGTGAAGGTGTATGGAGTTTAAAAATACAGTAGAGCACTTCCTCCATTACCAAATTACATCAAAAGGTGGAACAGAGGTGTTTGCAGTTTGGGAGAAAAATTCAGCCTAAACATGCAGGGTTTGTGTGTTAAACATGTGTGAATGAAACAAAACACCACCAGGTCTGTTTGTGATGAGGAAACTGCATTATAACACAGATCACAAAATAGTGTAATATGGGCCTTTTTATTTTATTTTAGAAGGTATTTGGCATTCTTAATATGGAACTCTGCTCCAAATTCACCCCTATAACTGCTAGCATTGTGAGCTTCATTTGACTGGCGCTTGTCAGATAGTCATAAAATTGTATTAACTGCTCCCAAACAGTTTTGTCAATAAATTTAGAATTGTCACCTGCCTTGTCTCCAATCTCCACTTTTCTCTCTCCTTCTCTCCTCTCCTCTCTCTTCGTCACTTCTTCAAATCCTTGTTCCTTTCTTTGTCTCCTCTCTCCTTCCTCGTTTTGTCCTTGTCTCCTGTCTCATTTTCTTCTTTCTTCTCTCCTCATTTCCTCTCCTTTTTTGAATATTTGCTCCTTTATATTCTCTCTCCTTCCCCTGGTCTTTCCTTGTTTACTTTCTCTTCATCTCCTCTCCTTCGTTTCCTTTCCTGCTCCTCTTGTCCTTGCCTCCTCTCTCCTTTTCCAATTTCTTCTCTCCTCTATCTAATTGTCGTTCCTCCGTTGATCTCGTCTCCTCTCCTCTTTTTGTTCCTTGTGACTGTCTCCTCTCTCCTTTTTCTCTTCTGTCCTTCCTCATCTCCTCTCCTTTATCCCATTGTTCCTTTGTTTCCTCTTTCCTTCCTCTCTTCTCTCCTTGTTCCTTATCTCCTCTCCTTCCTTGTCTTGTCTCCCCTCCTCTTTTTTACTCCATTATATCCTTTTCTTTATCTCCTCTTTTTCAAATCATTGTTTTTTTTCTTTGTCTCTCTCTCCTTCCTCTCTTGTCTCTTTCCTCATTTCCTCTCTCCTTGTTTCCTTTCTGGTCTCATCTCTCCTCATCTTCTCATTTTTTCTCCACGGTTTCTCTTTGTCTCCTCTCTCCTTTGTTCCTTTCTTTGTCTCTCTCTCTCGCTCTCCTTCGTCTCCTCTCCTTGCTCCTTATTTCCTTCCTTATCTCCTTGTCTCGTCTCCTCTCTCCTTTCCTCATTATCTCTGGCGCTCTACCTTTTTGACTCTCTACAGATATCAATCATCTTTCACATGAGTCTGGTTCAGTGGGTTCAGTCTCTACAGTAAAAGAGAGATTCAGATAACGCTCCTGTTTGAAGATGGAGGATACAGCCGTGCTAGAAACATAAACAAGAATCCTACACTGGCCATCAACAAATTGTGGAAATAAAGACAAGTAAAATAATGGTGTAAGTCAGTACTTACTTTTATAATATACCTATATTTCCAGTCAGAAGTTTGGCCATAACCTCTCATTCAATGCACTTAAAATAAGAAACAAAATCTAATATTGTTTGAATTAAGAAAAATACACTTGTTCCATGATATTTTACTTGTCAAGTTGAATCTACTCAAAGTAAAATTATCTTAATTTAAGTCATTTTAACTTACCTAGTTATTGCTTTTTAAAGTGTAGTATCATGATAACACGACAGTAGATTATAGGCTAAACTTTTTTACCTTTCTTTTTCTTGAGGTGAGCACCTGAAATGGCTGGATCTGTTTCTTCTCTCTGTCCCAAGCCACAGCCTCAGAATCCAGCACGCACGATACCACAGACTCCTTCTTCACCTGCAAAAAAAAAAAACAACAGAAACACATCAAAATGAAGCAAAAACAGAATTAGAGAAGAGTTTACCGACCCAATTATGAATTCCGAGGAGAGCTAAAAAGAGCTTCTAGGATAAACAGGCCAGGCTATATTTTACATGCAGCTGCCGAAGCAATCAGGGAATGCATTGTTAGCTAGCTACTCTAAAGCCAACTTAGCTAACTGAATTGGATACTTACCTTAGCAATCAATTTAAAAGCTCTCCTCACAAACCGCTAGCTGCCAAATCTGAAGCCAAAATCATTTAAAGAAGCCTCTTTGACAGTTTTCTTTCTCAAATGTGTTGTTTTTGCTAAAGCTCTACTTCAGTTTCATTGTTTAATTAGATGCAGTTTGGTAATGACTGATTAAAGGGTCTATATTACGCTATTTTCTGATCTATGTTATAATGTTGTTTTCTCATCGCAAACACACCTGGAGTTGTGTTTTGTTTCATTCACACATGTTTAACACAAACCCTGCATATTCAGAGTTTCAAACAGAAAACACTTGTGATGTCATGTGGTAATACAGGAAGTGCTCCACTGTACTTTTAAACTGCACATGGATGATTACAGGCCTGGAATTGCCACTCTCTACTGATCTAAAGGTAAAAGGAGATGTTAACTTGAAAACTACCGCATCATGACAAGGTGGAATAGAACATTTTGGGTTTTGGAGATGTAGACAGACAAATAAATAATAAAGGGTTACTCAAACATGTGTGAATGAAACAGGCCGATTTACCATGTTTTCCATGTAAACCTCAATTCAGAATTATTATTTCCACGTAAACTCAAAGGAGAATAATTTAATTCCGAACTATTTAAGTCGGAACAATTAATTCGGAATTTAAAAAATCATCATATAAACGTATCCATTTTCACTGTAGTAAATTCTTAAATATAATGACAATGATCATGCTTTAGTAAAATGAATAGAAATATAAACAGCTAAACTGATGCAGAATTAACATGCAGGATTACACAAACATGCGATGAAAAAGTCAACAGTAAGGAAAAACTGGGAAAAAAACACTCCATACACCTTCACTAGAATCAGTTTGATGATTTCAGTTTTCTTTCTCAAATTTGGTGTTTTTGTTAAAGTCCTACTTCAGTTTCATTGCGATGTTTAATTGCATGCAGTTTGGTAATGATGGATTAAAGGGTCTATATTACGCTATTTGATGGCCCTGGAATTGCCCATCTCTATTGAACTAAATGTAAAGACTAATAAACCAGGATTACTCAAACGTGTGAACAAAACAAAACAACTTCAGTTTTGTTTGTGACGAGATAACATTACAATATAAGCTCACAAGACTCCATTATGTGTAATATAGAACCTTTATGATTATTATGACAACAAGGAAGTTTCTATATTGTCAACAGTCACAATACCTTTCCTCTGTTCTCTGCTTTGTTTCCTCTTTATTTTAACAGATCTGTTTTGGTTGGCTGCCCACACTCTGCCAGAAGCCAAGTGTTTAAAAGAAATACCATAGTTTTATCTTTCTTTACAGGTTTAAGTTTGGGGAGCTTTTTAAAATCACATTTTACGACAGGGATAACAGCATATATCCACTGTGCATGACTCAGGGCAGGATCTACGACACTAGCTGCAGATTCTCCAGATTACATCAAGAGTTTAGTCCTTAATTATGATCTTCGTACATGGCGCACGGGCCAAGGAACTAAATTTTTGGTTGAAAGATTGTCGATAAGAGAGGACGTTTTGAAAAACTGGCCAAATGCTGATGGAACCTTTTGTCTTCTGAAGTTAGGACTGAGGTCGGCTTAAGTTTATAGGTAAGACTCAGGAATCAGGAAGAGATTAACCTGATTAGAAACAAAGGACAAGGATTTAAAATCAATAGCAGGTCACGAACAAGTGGGAATGTATAGCTTATGCAATTTTCAACCAGCATACGAGTGGACTAGGCCTACAAAGTGTAATCGTCATTGAATAGAAATGTGTATGGTCACAATTAGTAAGGGTAAGAGGCCCTATATTAAGCAAAATTGACTCCTGTGAGCTTTAAGCCATGTTATAATGCTGTTACCTCCTTAAAAACATACCTGGAGTTGTTTTTTTGTTTCGTTTACATATGTTTGAGGAATTCTATATTGTTAGTCTGTCTACATCTCCAAAGCTCAAAATGCTCAGATCCACCTTGTGATGTCATGTAGTGGTAGTTTTCAAGTGAACAGCTCCTTTTACCTTTTGTTCAGAAGAGACTGGCAATTCCAGGGCTGAAATCAAAAAGATTCTAGTGAAGGTATATGGAGTTTAGAAACAAAATGGAGCACTTCATGTATTACCACATGACATCACAAGGTGGAACAGAGTATTTTCACTCTGAGAGAAGAACTCGGCCTAAATATGCAGGGTGTGTGTAACGTGTGAATGAAACAAAACACAACTCCAGGTTTGTTTGCAATGAGGAAACAACATTATAACATATCAGAAAATAGCCTAATATGGGCCCTTGATTGTCTCCTCTGCATTTGACCCCTCCTTCAGTGTCTCAGGGCTAAACCTGTCAGGAGCAGTGGGACCCATCTCCAGATCTTGAGCTAGTCTTGGTCAGGACTATTTTAGCTGGAGGATTTGACCTGTTGTGCATGCTTTGAGTAGCAGTAGTGGTAGTAATGGTAATTTATTTTAAATTTATCAGTTGATTTTATTGCACTTTCAATTTCAACAGAACTGGACAGGGACCCGTTTAAGACCAATGCTAAAAATATTTTTTAATTAAATTTTGACTAAAAACCACTGTCAACGGATGACTAAAGCTAGATTTCGTTTTGTTAAAAAAACACACACACACACACACACCCACACACACACATACACACGAAACATTTATTAGTGATCAAATGAAATGTAAAAAATACCAATTAAATGGCCTCAAGTTAATATGAAGATCGCGGATACAAGCAGTTGAAATGAGTTTCCTCCGCAGAGTGGCTGGGCGCTCCCTTAGAGATAGGATTAGGAGCTCAGTCACACAGGAGGAGCTCGGAGTAGAGCCGCTGCTCCACGTCGAGAGGAGCCAGCTGAGGTGGCTCGGGTATCTGTTCCGGATGACTCCTGGACGCCTCCCTTGGGAGGTGTTTCAGGCATGTCCCACCAGTAGATAAGATAAGATAATCCTTTATTTGTCCCACAATGGGGAAATTGCAGGAGGCCCCGAGGAAGACCCAGTCACGCTGGAAAGACTATGTTTCTCAGCTGGTCTGGGAACGCCTTGAGAGGCTGAGGAGCTGGAGGAAGTGTCCAGGGTGAAGGAAGTCTGGGAGTCCCTGCTTAGACTGTTGCCCCTGCGATCCAGCCCCGGATAACAGACCTGGAGTTGTGTTTTGTTTCAGTCACACATGTTTAACACACAATCCTGCATATTTAGGCTGAAAGAAAAAGAAAGACAACACTAGTTTCACCTTGTGATGTCATCTGGTAATACAGGAAATGCTCCATTGTGTTTGTAAACTCCATATACCTTCACTAGAATTTATTTATTTATCAGGGACAATGCACATAAGAACATTGAGCTACACAAAGAGGTCATATGTTTGTTCCAGGTTATAGCAGAATTGCTCATTTCCACCTTCAGTCCTTGGACAGGTTGATGTCATAAATGGCGTACATGCCAATAAAATAAATCTAATGTATACAATCATTCATCCAGTCAGTCAATACGTAAAACTAGTCCCATTCAGTCTCAGTCATCATATCCATCCACACTCATTCAATCATTGGGAAAATTTCAGCCCCGGAATTGCCAATCTCTACTGAATTAAAGGTAAAAGGTAGCTGTTAACTTGAAAAATACCACTTCATGACATCACAAGATGGAACAGAGCATTTTGAGCTAAGGAGATGTAGACAAACTAATAAGGGATTACTCAATGAATTCATGTGAATGAAAAAAAACACAACTCCAGGTATGTTTTTGAGGAGTTAACAGCATTCCAATATGGCTTAAATCTCACAAAAGTCCATTTTGCATAATATGGGACCTTTGCAACCCACAAAACCAGAATAATTTGTACAATAATTTCTCCATCTACCCTTTGCTTTTGTACACATTTTCATTTTATAGATTAATTTCCGACTGGACTGGGTGTACACTGTGTCTGCACCACCACGCTCCCATAATCCCACTGGGGTCAAAGGGTTAAGTAAGGCATTAATTGCCAAATGATGTTTTTATTAGTATTAAACATTCACGTGTTCTGTGCCAATTCCCCATTCAGAGAGCCACAGTGTCATGGCTACAGGAGAAATGACTTTGCTTCATTTAAATGCAAAGTAGTCTCAGTAAAACGTAATCAGGGCTGTTGCGGAATAGCTGCTGCAGTGTTAGCGTGTTAATCTATTTTAAGTTTCCAAACATAATTTATCTTTATTTTTTACATTTTTGTAATCATCTGTCTCCTGCCTTAATGGTTTATAATAGATTCTTCTGACACAAGTCAATTTAAATCAATGACAGTTGATTTAAAGGTACACTGTGTAACTTTCTGGTTTGAGGGTCTGTCACCTGCTTGTTTCTATGGAGCTGAAGATGTGACATTAAACAGCTCTACCTTACATTTATTTAATTACAGGTGGATTTATAACTCAAAAATACCTCAAAAAATAGGCGTTCTGACTGTGAGCGGGGTTGCCTCTCCACAGATCTGACCTGTAACTTGGTCTGGTTTGGTCTCCATGAAGATAGAAAGGTTTAATGCTATACAGTGAAACATTCTAGACAAAGCTATAACATCTCCCTGGAGGAAAAAAAAAGCATTTGATGGACCCTCCACCAGAAAAGTTACACAATGCACCTGTAATCTATCAAGTTTCCAAACATAATTTACAACTTTATTTTTTACATTGTACGTTTTTTAATCACCTGTCTCTTGCCTTAATGGTTTAATTGATTCTTTTGCCACAAGTCCGATTTAAATCAATGACAGCAGATTTTCCAAGAGAGAGAGTGGAGAGTGTGGCAAGTAATAATAAAGATATAAAAACATTCGATTAGAATAAGGGCTAGAGAAATTAAAAGATGCATTTCGATTTTATTTCAGCTTTTATAGTTTTATTGTTTAATTAGGACCCCCATTAGCTACTCATTTCATGGTCACTGGACTCCATGGGATCTGTTGTAAAAATATTCATTACACAGTAGAAATTAGTAACCAGGAATAATATAAAATCCTTACAGTAATGAGGGCAGTGGTTGCATTAAATGATTAAACTGTACTTTTAATGTTGTCTTAAGTTTGTGTGTTGAGTTAAAATGACTTGAATTAAGAACATGTTATACTGATTTGAGTAAATTTCACATAAGTCAAATGATCTACCAATGGAACAAGTCTTTTTGTAGTTGAAATAGGAAAATGCAACTAGTTACACTGAAGATAAGAAAAACAACAACTCTTAGCACTTAAAATAAGAAACTAAATCGTATGTTGTTTGATTAAGAAAAAAATACTTATTCCATTGGCAGATAATTTTACTTGTCACGTGAAATCTACTGAAAGCAAGTTAAATCTTAATTTGATATTACTTTTTGCAGTGTGCACGGCTCACGATACCATATAATTAGGATATGGAAATACAGGCGATAATCGATATATTGCACATGATATTTTTTTTTTTTTAAAGAACCAAATACATTTTAGCATTAATATTTCTTTGTTAAACCACTACCTGTGCAAAGTGAATATGAAATACATCTATTTTAATCATCAAAATAGTGAATACGTCAACAAAATAATGGCAAAAGGAGAAATCCAATTTGTCAACTGGACAAAAGTTTATTTGGTTGAATACGTTTCGCAGCTCATCCAAGCTGCGAAACGTATTCGACCAAATAAACTTTTGTCCAGTTGACAAATTGAATTTCTCCTTTTGCCATGGATTCTACCCTGGAGGACTGAGGGATTACACACATCACAATATATTGATATTTCAATACTTTTGCACACCTTTGATCAAAATAGTTTGAAGTACTAAGCAGTAACAATACCATAAATAAACAGCTGGCTGAAAGTGCTTTAGTTGATGGGAGAAACCAGTGTTCAAACCCGAGACCCTCTAGCTGTGAGGTGACAGTGCTATCCACCCAAACTCCTTCCACTCTGCTGCAGCCATAAAAAAAAACTTAACCTTTTATGTGACAACTTGAGCTATTCATCCCACTCAGTAATTTCATTCTGTTTTGTAATGTGCACAATAACTAATCAGGTGTAATGAAAAATGTGGCTCCTCTGATTAATCTGCCCCAGCCCACATCTGTGCCTGTGGTCTGTTTGGTCCAGAACTTTAAAAGTGTTCATGAATAATAGATTATGGAGAGAGAAGCAGCCATAGCTATTAATTGTTAATGTTATTTGGTCATTGACTCATTTTAAATATTGCAGAGGGGCTTGTCTTTGCTGCTCAAACACAATACAGTCTAATTAGCCCATGTTCAACCAGGCTTTTAGTAAACACCATTATAACACAGTGGATATCGCTTCTGGCTACGTTCTTGAGTCTACAGTCCCTGACAAAAGTCTTGTCGCTTATCCATTTTGTAGAAACAAAAGCTTATAACCTGACTTTAAATTAATCGATTGGTTTTAGAAATGTCTCATATGAAAGCTAAAACCCTCACAAATTATGCTCAATATACTAAAATAAATTTGCTTCACTGAAGAAAGATTGATCATTTAATGAACACAGAAAGGTCAGATTTTGGCAAGACAAAAGTCTTGTCGTCTACAGAAAATTGAACAAATAATTTACTTCAAATACAAAAATATGTTGCATAATGTCAGTGAATTAAGTAGTGGTGCTGTGAGATCCATATTTAATATCTTGTATGACTTCCATGAGCTTGAAGGACTGCATCCATGCGGGTCGACAATGATTCATACAATTTGTTGATGAAGTCATCAGGAATAGCAAAGAAAGCAGTCTTACATGCCTCCCAGAGTTCATCAAGATTCTTTGGTTTTGCCTTCCATGCTTCCTCTTTCATTCTACCCCAGACATGCTCAATGATGTTCATGTCTGGTGACTGGGCTGGCCAGTCCTGGAGCACCTTGATCTTCTTCGCCTTGAGGAACTTTGATGTAGAGATAGAAGTATGCGATGGAGCCCCATCCTGCTGCAAAATTTGACCCCTTTTATGGTTGGGAATGTAAGAGGTAGCTAATACTTCTTGATATTTTAGGCTATTGATATTGCCTTCCACTCTGCAAATGTCTCGCACACCCCCATACTGGATGTAACCCCAGACCATGATTTTCCGCCACCAAACTTAACTGTTTTCTGGGTGAATCTTGGATCCATGCGGGCTCCAGTAGGTCTCCTGCAATATTTGCGGCGGCTGTGATGTAATTCAACCGAGGATTCATCTGAGAAATCCACCTTCTGCCACTTTTCCAGTGTCCATCCTTTTAGCAGGCTGTGGGCCTTGGCAAATGCCACACGGTTTTTTAATTGCCTTTTGTTTAGTGCTGGTTTCTGTGCACTGATTTGACCATGGAGGCCATTTCGAGACAGAATTCTACAAACTGTTCTGGTTGACACAGGGACTTGAGGTGACCAGGCCTGGTGGAGTTCTGCTGCAGTGGAAACGGGGCTGGCCTTGGATTTTTGAATCAACAAACGGTCCTCCCGAGCAGTTGTCTTGCGGGGTCTGCCGGACCTGGGCTTGTCAAAAACATCTCCAGTCTTTTCAGATCTTTTTCTTATTCTTTGTACTTGACGCTGAGACACATTGAAGGTGTCAGCCACCTCAGCAGTGGATCTGGTCTTCAGCCTCTTGATAATTAACACTTTGGTCTCAGGGTGGAGCTTAGGCATGTTGTCAGAGGTCAAGTTGCAGTTGATGTGAAGGTCTGGTGTGCTGGGGTTCTTTTTATACACACCCACTAATTGATTGATCAGTAACTGATCACAGGTGAGGCTGTAATCTAGGATTGGGTGCATCATATGACAAGGCGACAAGACTTTTGTCTTGCCAAAATCTGACTTTTCTGTGTTCATTAAATGATCAATCTTTCTTCAGTGAAGCAAATTTATTTTAGTATATTGAGCATAATTTGTGAGGGTTTTAGCTTTCATATGAGACATTTCTAAAACCAATCGATTAATTTAAAGTCAGGTTATAAGCTTTTGTTTCTACAAAATGGATAAGCTACAAGACTTTTGTCAGGGACTGTAAAGAGTGAGGGACGATTATGTGTAGAGTTAAAGGGGAGCTATCCACAGAATCATGAAAAAATATCACTGTTGCCCTAGAAAAAAACAACAACAATATTGTATCGATAGATTTTGATATCGTTACATCCCTAATCGAAATAGAGTTTGAATTTTCATATTAAGACAACACTACTCCAAACTCGATCTTTCTCTTTCATAATTTAAAAGCTCCAGACTTTGATGCCTTCACCTTATTACCTCTCTTGTTTCTGCCTGTCTCTAATCAGGGGTCTTTCTTTGGTCATTACTTGAAAAACCTGATAAATCCTCCAGTCTCATCTCTCCTCTGCTCTCCTCTGCCTTCCTCTCGTCTCTCAGGTCTTTCCATCTCAGCTTTGATACCAACTGGCTTTAATTTTAATACTTTTTCATTCTCTGACTCACCTACGCATCTCTCTGTTCAGTGAGACTTTATTACTCAGAGATCCTGCACTTCTGTTACAGACCAACCTCATTATAGTTACAAAACAACTTAACAGCTGTGCGCCACTGATTTAGAAGAGTTCGTTAAAGGTGCCTTGTGTAACTTTTCTGGTGGAGGGTCTGTCACATGCTTGTGCATGGCCTCTGCATGGAGATGTTATTGCTTTCTCTGGAATTTTCCACAGTATGGTATTAAACCTTTCTATCTTAACGGAAGCCAAACCAGATCAAGTTACAGTTCAGATCTGTGTAGAGGCGACACCACACACACAGAGGCAGAGAGAAGAAGATACTGGACTTTTAGTCAAACTGTGCAGATTTAAGTCTCTAAGTGAGGAGACATAAAGAGATGCACTGTGGCTTTTTCCAAAATAAAAGGGTAAATCCTCATCAGCACCACGCACTCTTAGTGCCATATTACTGGCTGTAGACCTGCTCTAACCACTGAGCCATTGTCACCCCAGCGGACCAATAAACCAGGTTTATTGAGGAGGTAACAACATTACAACATGACTTAAAGCTCAGTCAATTGTGTGTAATATAGGACCTTCAGCCTCTAAACTTCACATTAATAACCAATGTAGAAACCTCTGGACCGGCCGTTTGAACCTCAGACATTTTTCTAATGTGTTTAATAGTGCTGTCAAAAATATCTCGCTATTAACGTGTTAACGCAAAACAATTTTAATGCTGTTAATTTTTTTATTGCGAGATTAACGCTCTTTGTGACCTAGTGAACAATTTTTTTCATAAGCTGTGGCCACTGCTAGTAACTTCAGGATCCGACTGTAAACTGGAAGGAAAACAAGTCCTGGCTGGAGGAGGTGGGTCAAAGCACGGCACAGCCGCCCATGCACACGGACAAGCACAACTTCTAGCCCTGCGCGCGTGCTGATGCCACCCACACGAGGAAAACACGAAACAAAGTCCGCTCCAAAACATACGGCAAATCCGCGCCCACCCCCAACACGGACAGCGGACAGTGATAGAAGCCCTGCAGCCTCTCTCCCCCGACCGCCGCCTCCCCCCACGCCACCACATCCACAAACCCACAGAGGAGCGCGCACCGCAGCAGGATCCACATCGGTCCCACCACTCAATAGACACCCCATGCCACTGGACTCACCGTCTCCGCCAAAAGCACCAGCTCTGCCATGCGATAATGCCATCAGCCGCGGCCCAGCTGCGCAGGTGCGAATGCGGGCCACAGAACCCCAGGCAACTGTGTCCGAGCACGGCATGGCCCAAAAGTCCCAAAGCGAGTGCGCCCCTAGTACAGCAGGCATTGTGACAGACACAGTTGCGCTAACTAGAGATTACTGGACGTCCCTCAGCAATGAGAACTACCTCGAGGTCACAGTACATTATTTCACTCCAGAGTGGGAACTTCAGTCGCTTTGACTGTTCTGAAGACAGAAGAGAAGCACTTTGCTGACACTGCTGCAGAGCACTTCATGAAAGTAGCCAGAGAGTGGAACATCTCAACAGCTATTTCTGTCCTGTCAATGGAACTTTTTCAGTATTGATACCTGCTCAAATGAGTATCTAGTTTCAGTACCAGTTTTAGTATCGATTAGTATCTGATTTTCAATACTTTTGACAATAATGTAGTTAAGGCTCCAGTTTTAGTTCTGATGGGTGGCGAGATTGACAGATGATCCAAGAGATGCATGTTATGTTGTGATCAAAACAAACATGGCCGCTTACTAGTAAAAAGTGATAAGCCCTCGTGTGCGCCTATGCCGCCCCGCTATTTTTCAAAATTTTTGCGTGTGTTTATTTTAAAAAATAAATCCAAGATGGCCGACTTCCGGTTTGTAAAGGAGTGTGGTTACAATATAAATTTTTTATCCCATCACTATGATACATTTGGCAACCAAATTTGGTTTGGCTACACCAAACTTTGTGTAAGGATGTCCCATTAGCAAGGACCAAATTCCGGCTTGTTGCTATGGCAACGCAAAGTAAATGGGGTGTGGGCATCATTGAGTTTTTTAATCGAGACCATATCACAAATGTGGATACCAAATTTTCTATATCTATGACAAATAAAACGTTATGGTTCCATACAAATTGTCTAGGGGGCACTATTTCTTATATCAGTCGGTTCAGGGTTAGGGTGTCCACCCGTGATTAAAATTTGAGTGAAATCAGCCAAAGTTCGTGCAAATTTTACCATTGGAATAACACTGAGTTTAAAAAATATTGCATGGGTAGCATTAACTTTTGGGATCATGATGGCAAAATGGAATTTTGTGCAACATTGCTGAAATTTTTGAAAAACTAATTTTTTCCCCTCATATTAAATTTTATTTCAATCTGTAGGGGGTGCTAAGGAACTAAATTCCATATTTACATATTAAAATATTATTATTTGTTAAAATAACTTTAAAATTTCACTGAAATCGGAGTTCATTTGTACGAATGGGAACAATTTGTAAAAATTCAAGATTTCCAAAATTCTGGACAATTTTTCAAATTTCATGATTCTACATGCATTTTTTTTTTTTTTTTTTTTTTTTTTGATGGCCTCATTCGTATACCCCAATGCATTTTTGAGTTTTTTGGAGGCGCTGATGTGCCATTTTATTTATTTTTGAAAAATGGAAATAGCCAAATGTTGGAGAAGCGTGAGTTTTAACAGTTGGCAAAATTTCATGTTTACATCATTGTTCACTGAGTGAAAAATGGGTGAGTTGGTTAGGGAAAAAAAAAAAAAAGAAAAAAATAATATTCCGATGTGATAGGGCTGAACGATCTATCGTTTTAGACCGAAAATCGTGATCTCAGACAACACGATTTTGGGATCGTTAAAGCCACGGTTTTTTGCAGCGCTCCTAACTAACCCAGGTTTTGTTTCGTCAACTATTTCACACATGTACGCCGCCTCCCCGCCACGCTGCTGAGCTCACCAATTAGAAGCGGCAGGACAGGTCACGTGTTCTCGACTCCAATCAGTGTAGCTGGTCATCAATTTCAGAAATGGCTTTAGCAGGACCAGAAGCGGAGTCTGGGGTTTTGAACCCAAACTAAAACAGCACGTCGGTCATTTGGCAGTATTTCGGGTTTGAGGCTGCAGACGAACATCAGAAACAGGTGCTGTGCAAAACATGTTGTGCTAAAGTTGCCACATCCAGTGGAAACACGACAAATTTATACCACCATACGCATTTGCATGACGAGTGCACGGCGAGAAAGTCCAGTGAAACGTCTAGTGCAGGGGTCGGCAACCTTAAATACTCAAAGAGCCATTTGGACCATCTCCCACAGAAAAGAAAACACCCGGAGCCACAAAACCCTTTTGACATCTAAACCAGTGCTAACCAGGGGAACTACAGGCAAAACTACAACTCCCAGAAAACGGACTACAACAAGCGCACCATCCTCCACTACAGCTCATAAGCGCGAGTCTTAAGAGAATTATTTACACCTTTCAGTCTTTTCATCACAACAGTAGCCAACATAAATAAAGTGCATGAGTGAAATAAAGAACTGCGCTGCACACGTACGACCTGCACACATATAATCTCTGAAAAGTTTAACATGAACCATCTCCAACACAATAGAAGCACAGAACAGACTCACCATAGGCAGAACATCCCTCAGTCACAGAAAGAACACGCATATTCCACTAAATCCTGCCCTTTAGTCCGACAGAAGCTGACCGCATCAGCGGCACAAGGAGCGAGCTGTTTTTTCAGCGCTTCTAGTTTATGCAAATTAGCCATGTGGTTTAAAGTTTCGCTTCTGTATAACGTAAACAAATGTGCGCAAAGCTGCATTAAACACATTATTATTTGAGTCCTCCTCGTAGGAAATAAAAATCCATTCTGTATGCAGAATGTAAAGAAAAGGTGGTGAAAGAGCTGGAAAATGTGGAGTATTATGCCACAACTACTGATCTGTAGTCAAGCAGAACGAATGAGCCGTATTTCTTTGCTCTACTTAAGTTGAGCCACAGACGGCTCTTTTAGTTCTTCAGTTGTAAGAACTGCTGTTGCTCAAGCACTCAATGTACCCTGTGTATAGCATGTTTCTTTTTAATAAATAGGACATTTGAAATAAATTCTTGACTTTAGTTTTCATTCTTGCATTACAGTTATGGAATTTAGTGTTTGAATGGTATGATGCAAGTTTCTGTGATGCTTGCGAATGTTCATGTGCATTGAAAAAAATCGTGAATGAAATCGAAATCGCTATATCTGCCAGAAAAATCGCAATTCAATTTTTTCTTAAAATCGTTCAGCCCTACGATGTGAGAAGAATGTTCCGCTTTTTTGACTAAAACTACACATTTTCGGAAAGCTCTGGCGCATTCCTACATGATGGTGAGGGTCCTTGGTCACTACGAGTGAGTCACGTCACGTCATTTCACTTCCCGGCCACTAGGAGCATCGCTTTGCGATACTAATAGGCCCTTCGTCAGCCTCTGACGCTTGGGCCTAATGACAAAACACTGAAAAACAATGACGATTTTTGCAGAATCATTCCACTTCAAGCCCAGACTGATACTGTAATTTCTCACATTTCTGCATAAAATCATTTCCTCCCCCTTCTGTTATTGTTTGCATGTTATCCTCATTAAAAATATGAAAACCTATAAATGTTTGGTTTTAGTTAAAGCAGAAACTGTTTTTTCATCGGTGTGATTTTGACAAAGATCAGATCACATTTGATGGTGATTTTATTCAGAAATGTGAGAAATTCCAAAAGGTTCAGATACTTCTTCATGCCACTGTACACAGACACATCAATCTGGTCACCACTCCCTCATTTGCGTTTCAAGCCAGAACAAAACATGATTGTAAATTGGATTTGTTTATTTCAATGACACATGTGAAACGAAGGAGCTCATTGGTCATCACTTACAAACAAAATTATATTTCTCTCACCTCACATTCAGAGTTTAGCTTTTCGCTCATTACTTCTGCAAAAAATGCCAATCAGAATCAGTGAAGAAAAAACCTCTGTTGCTCAAACAAATGAGAGAAAAAAAAAAAGTCAGGTACAGGCCCTTTAATTCAACAGAAGTCCCAACAAACCTATCAAACAAAATATAGTCAGTAGTAGTTTAGTGCTTCGCTCATAGATCCTGCAGAAATCTGTGATGTTTTTCAGTCAAACATGCTAACAACACACTTCCTGATTATCTGACAATATAACGCTTTATAATTAGATACGACAGTACAACAGTAGACTTATGTTGACCTCAAGAGTTGCTTATGCAATATATCTGTACAGGGACAAATTCAAATACATAGAACAGATCAGGTACAACTCCTTTAATTCAAAATATAAAATACAAAAGTTTATTGGCCTTTATTACTGCTCCAATTCTACTTTTTAATCAAATACCTGTGAAGTTAAGGTGAATCTATAAATAACTACTGGGACAAGACACATTTGTTCAAATACAGTCCCTGACAAAAGTCTTGTCGCTTATCCATTTTGTAGAAACAAAAGCTTATAACCTGACTTTAAATTAATCGATTGGTTTTAGAAATGTCTCATATGAAAGCTAAAACCCTCCCAAATTATGCTCAATATACTAAAATAAATTTGCTTCACTGAAGAAAGATTGATCATTTAATGAACACAGAAAGGTCAGATTTTGGCAAGACAAAAGTCTTGTCGCCTACAGAGAATTTAACAAATAATTTACTTCAAATACAAAAATATGTTGCATAACGTCAGTGAATTAAGTAGTGGTGCTGTGAGATCCATATTTAATATCTTGTATGACTTCCATGAGCTTGAAGGACTGCATCCATGCGGTTCGACAATGATTCATACAATTTGTTGATGAAGTCATCAGGAATAGCAAAGAAAGCAGTCTTACATGCCTCCCAGAGTTCATCAAGATTCTTTGGTTTCGCCTTCCATGCTTCCCCTTTCATTCTACCCCAGACATGCTCAATGATGTTCATGTCTGGTGACTGGGCTGGCCAGTCCTGGAGCACCTTGATCGTCTTCGCCTTGAGGAACTTTGATGTAGAGATAGAAGTATGCGATGGAGCACCATCCTGCTGCAAAATTTGACCCCTTTTATGGTTGGGAATGTAAGAGGTAGCTAATACTTCTTGATATTTTAGGCTATTGATATTGCCTTCCACCCTGCAAATGTCTCGCACACCCCCATACTGGATGTAACCCCAGACCATGATTTTTCCGCCACCAAACTTAACTGTTTTCTGGGTGAATCTTGGATCCATGCGGGCTCCAGTAGGTCTCCTGCAATATTTGCGGCGGCTGTGATGTAATTCAACTGAGGATTCATCTGAGAAATCCACCTTCTGCCACTTTTCCAGTGTCCATCCTTTTAGCAGGCTGTGGGCCTTGGCAAATGCCACACGGTTTTTTAATTGCCTTTTGTTTAGTGCTGGTTTCTGTGCACTGATTCGACCATGGAGGCCATTTCGAGACAGAATTCTACAAACTGTTTTGGTTGACACAGGGACTTGAGGTGACCAGGCCTGGTGGAGCTCTGCTGCAGTGGAAAAGGGGCTGGCCTTGGATTTTCAAATCAACAAACGGTCCTCCTGAGCAGTTGTCTTGCGGGGTCTGCCGGACCTGGGCTTGTCAAAAACATCTCCAGTCTTTTCAGATCTTTTTCTTATTCTTTGTACTTGACGCTGAGACACATTGAAGGTGTCAGCCACCTCAGCAGTGGATCTGGTCTTCAGCCTCTTGATAATTAACGCTTTGGTCTCAGGGTGGATCTTAGGCATGTTGTCAGAGGTCAAGTTGCAGTTGATGTGAAGGTCTGGTGTGCTGGGGTTCTTTTTATACACACCCACTAATTGATTGATCAGTAACTGATCACAGGTGAGGCTGTAATCTAGGATTGGGTGCATCATATGACAAGGTGACAAGACTTGTCTTGCCAAAATCTGACCTTTCTGTGTTCATTAAATGATCAATCTTTCTTCAGTGAAGCAAATTTATTTTAGTATATTGAGCATAATTTGGGAGGGTTTTAGCTTTCATATGAGACATTTCTAAAACCAATCGATTAATTTAAAGTCAGGTTATAAGCTTTTGTTTCTACAAAATGGATAAGCGACAAGACTTTTCAGGGACTGTAGTATTTTTTCACTGCTGGTTATTTAGAACACCTCTAAAAATGGCGTGGACACTCAGACACAGCCTTTGGCTGTCTGCATTTTGGACTGAGTAGATGACAGCTGATGACATCTGAAGATGTTTTAGAAGTTTACAACCTTTTGTTTTCTACATTTCTTCCATAGATTGTATAAAGAAGTGGCCTTACTGAGTGTGATGTCACCCATAGCGCCACTCAAATGAAGCTCGCGATGCTAGCAGTTACATGGGTGAATTTGATTTCTTCACAAACTGCAATTTTGACTGAAATAAGACAAATACTCTCCCACCAAACCAGGTAATAATGAGAAAACTACAGTAATCCATCAAACACACTTTTAGCGAGGAAATCTCAACTGACTCAAGTTAATTTTTACATCAACTTTCTTGTGAAGTGTTTTGAGAAACGTGATAAAAGCAAACTGACGCTGAGAGAGACTGAGCTAAATCCAGAGCAGGTGTAAATTATGCGTATGTGGTGTGAAAGCAGCGTGCCTCTCTGATGTTCAGTCCCCAGGGCCCCAGTCTCACCTTTGGGATGCGAGAGATGATGTCTGGGTACTTGGTCGTGTTGTTTTCTTGGTTACGGCTAAAAATGTGCACGTCTCCGTTCTCCAGGATGTGAATCTGTAGGTGAAAAAAAAAAAAACAACATATGAGATTTAGCATTTTAAGACCAAAATGACGAGGCTCACAGCAGCAGTTACAGAGAGAGGGGACACAATATTCCTATTTAAGTCGATGGGAGCCAGGGTCAGTGGGAGCCGAAAGAGCTGCATGCAAACTTCCTATATGGAACGCGCAACTAGCACGTTAGCTATGTCCATTTATATATACAGACTATGATTCAGACACAAACCAGCAACAGAGTCACTAGAAGTACCTCCAGTAACAACTGTACAATGCCACACCACCGAAGCACATTTGGACAGTCAGCCTTCTTATATCAGTACTGTAAATTATGAACCTATGAATAGGGAAACTGAGCTGTTGTAAATGTGTTTAAAAGGCTCATAATATGCTATTTTCTGATCTATTTCTGACTATTTTATAAGGATGAGTATCCTCATCACAAACAGACCTGGAGTTGTGTTTTGTTTCATTCACACGTTTAAGACAGCTCAGTGACACGGGAAGGGCTTGGAGTAGAGCCGCTGCTCTTCCACGTCGAGAAGAGCCAGCTGAGGTGGCTCGGGTATCTGTTCCGGATGCCTCCTGGACGCCTCCCTCGGGAGGTGTTTCAGGCATGTCCCACCGGGAGGAGGCCCCGGGGAAGACCCAGGACACGCTGGAGGGACTATGTCTCCCGGCAGTCCTGGGAACGCCTTGGGGTCCCCCCGGAGGAGCTGGAGGAAGTGTCCAGGGTGAAGGAAGTCTGGGAGTCCCTGCTTAGACTGTTGCCCCCGTGACCCGGCCCCGGATAAGTGGAAGAAAATGGATGGATGGATGGATGTTTAACACACAAACCCTGAGTTCTTCTCTCAAACAGAAAACACTCTTTCACCCTGTGATGTAATCTGGTAATATAGGAAGTGCTTCACTGTGTTTTCAAACTCCATACACCTTCACTAAAATCATCTGGATTATTTCAGTTCTGGAATTGCCAATCTCCACTAATCAAAAAGTAAAAGGTAGCTGTAGAAAACCATCGCTTCATGACATCACAAGGTGGAACAGAGCATTTTGAGCTTTGGAGATGTAGCCAGGCTGATAAAGGATTACTCAAATATAACAAAACACAACTCCAAGTATGTTTTTGAGGAGAAAACATTATAACATGGCTTAAAGCTCACAAGGGTCAGAGTTTTACAATATAGGACCTTTAACATCTAAATTGTAAGTTGATTCAGTTAAAGATTTCCACAAAATTCTGCAGACCTACTCTAGTCTACAACTAAAAATAATTGATTAATAAAGTAATTTATTAAAAAAAAAATCAAATTGTGTTGACAAAGGCACTTTCACTTTCAGGCTTCAGTTTCAAAAGGCGTCAGTTCTATTGTCTATTCACAAACCAGAGCCCCTCCACTCTGTGCTACTACTACTGCGCCCCCTGTTGACCAATCACAAACATATTCAATGCAGATAGAGGGGGAGGGGAGGGAAGAAGAGAACAGGAATGAAGGACTGGAGGAGGAGAGGAAGGGAGAGGGGGAGAGAGAAGGGGTGAAGGGGTGGGGGAGAGGGGGAGAGTGGGAGATGTGACAAACTGAGGGAGTGGGTTGGGATGAGAGAGAAGGAATGGAGGCAGGGAGAAAGACCGAGAAAGAGAGATAGAGAAGGGGGCACAGAGGGGACAGAATAGAAAAGATAGAATGAAAGAAGCGGAGGAGGAGAGAGAGGGAGGGGGCCGGTGACTGAGAAATTGAGGAAGGGTCAAAGGAGACAAAGACAGACCAGACAGAAAGCGGGGAGACACAGAGGTACAGAACGAGTGATGAAGAAATAAACAGATTGAGTTCATAGTACGTCACAGTGTTGCTTGGCTGTGTCTCCTCTTTCTCTCTCTCGCTCTTCTTTTTCCAGTTCAAAGCGTCTTTATTGGCATGACTGTCCAAAATTAAGAATACAGCCAGGAGCTTTTACATTAGAAAACCTGACTCGCTGTGGATCTGAGCTGCCTCCTGCCACGTTCCAGTAATCGTCTTTCTCTTCTCTCTTTGAATGTTTTTAAGTCTTTTCCACTCCTCTATTTTTCCCCCCACAAACCCAGCAAAGCTGCTGTCTATGGGCTAAAGGGCCAAGGCACCACTGTGGAGATGAATTCAGGGAAGTTTTAAAAGCTGTTTTTTCCACAACTTGAAAAATGAAGCTGCTACAGGAGGCAGAAAAACAACTTTTGGTTACAGTTTTGGTGTAAATATGGCGTTTGAAAATATCCCAAATTTGAGTCTGGGGAATTTATTACGCTTTTCAGACGACATCACCAAGGCCTGTCAAGCTAATCAATGTGATGGATGGTCAGAGCCGTAGCCATAGCGATTAACAATTTATAGCAAAATATATCTTTCGAATGGGGAAAAGTCCTCAAAATGTTGCATACAACAGCAGGCTGAGCCAAAAGTCATGAGATCAATAAATCACATGTGCATGAAAAATGGTAGTCCCCCTCTCTGGAACTGCTGCTGTCAGACATTTTGGTCTTAAAATGTTCAAATTAATCCACTCTACATGGTCCTGGTGTCTTTATTTCAGTATTTTGTCCATAAATCAAGATATGAACATTAATAACAGACAAATCAGGTGCCCTCTACCACTAGCAATAGCAACAGGTTTGATTGACAGTGCTGCCAAGCTCGCACTCCATGCCAAACAACCTTTAGAGGAAAGAAGGGGCGTGTACCTTCAATAACCTCGCTCCTGATTGGCTCTTTGGTTGCTTTGATACATGCGTTTGGATTTTCAAATATGGATCTTGGCTCTAAATTAGCCCGTATAACTGCTAGCCTAAATTGGCTTTATTTGACTGGAGATGAACGCTATGGGTGACTTGACACTCACTTGGTCCACTTCTATGTGTAGTCCATGATTCTGACCTGACCTGCTGCTAAATTTTAAACTATAGAGATTCTAGAATGTTACATGAACGCAACAGATTTATACTTGACAGTGACATCACGCAGGGGGTGTCCTACATGCATCTCTATTGGTGAAATGTTCGGCCGTTACCTTGGTGACACACTGCACATATTAGCAAACACAAACAAAGTTTTAAGACTGTCTGAAAACTCAAGAAAAACTACAAATAAATTTAAACAAATTTTCAGGAGCCTGTGATCAATATGAGTGTTCATGGTCCTATTTAGGTTCAGAGTTTGATTTTCAATAAAAAGGTGAGAGTGACTAACTGAAAAACTGTTTGCTAATGCTAGCTAGCTTGTGACAGCAATTCTATGTGTGAGAGACTTGTTTAACAGCACAAATCAGCTCACCTGTTGTAGTTCCAACCAAGTCAGCTCTTTCTGGTCAGACTGTGTTAAAACATGGCTCAGATTAAGTCTAATTTAAGTAATAGAGCTTCAGACAGAATAGTGCTTCCAGTTAGCTTGACACCCCCAGGGAATGTTACAAATCAGTTACAAAGTATTATAAATTATTATATATATTATTAACTGACTTTAATTAATAATCGAATGAACAATAATTTTGAGTGGTAAATATTTATCACATTCAATTTTAGGTTTTTGTAGAATATTGTGATTAAAATGAAATTAACTAAATATGCAAGCCTAAATATATGTTAACGTGGGTTTTTTTAATGTCACTGTAAAACTACATCTGCTAATAATATATGGCTGTGATGTGTGAATGATGCTAATATCCCACGCAGCTTGAACACAACAAAGAAAAACAAGCTCTCAAGTCGCCCGAGGAGCTCATGAACACCACATTCGTCTTAAAGGGGAAAAAAAAAATAACATATAGAAACAGCGCTGTGAGAGCTGATGATGCAGGAGCTAGTGGTATAGGAGCTGGGGGTGTTGGAGTCGTGTACAACAAAGTGAAAATTTGCTAGTAGCATTGGGGAAAAACACACAGGATCCACACACAAGTGAACGCTGCCAGGAGCGACACATGTAAAATTCACCAGCATGTGTTCTGTGTCAGGTACAGGCAAAAACTAACTGCATTTATCAGTGCAACTCCACAATATTACAGGAAGGAAAAGGAAAAAAAAAAACAAAGTTAGGAGAATGGTTACTTTAAAAAATATTATGTAAAGGAACTTTTCGGTTGGGGGTCCATCATCTGCTTGTTTCTATGGAGTCATTGTTCTGTTTGGAATGTTTCATAATATGACATTAAACAGCTCTACTTTACATTTACATTGCCATGGAGAAAAGCATTTGACAGACCCTCCACCGTAAAAGTTACACAATGCACCTTTAAGTTGAAGTACAGTGGAGGAAATAAGTATTTGATCCCTTGCTGATTTTCGTAGGTTTGCACTGACAAAGAAATGAACAGTCTACATTGAGAGATGGAATATCAAGAAGAAAATCCAGAAAATCACATTATAGAAAATATATTAATTGATTTGCATTTCATTTGTGAAATAAGTATTTGATCCCCTACCAACCATTAAGAGTTCAGGCTCCCACAGACCAGTTAAAGACTCCTAATCAACTCGTCACCTGAATTAGACACCTGTTTTAACTAGTCACCTGTATTAAAGACAACTGTCCACAGAATCAGTAAAATTTAAGACTTACAAAATGACCATCAAACAACCTCAATCTGAGGCTCCACACAAGATCTCACCTCGTGGGGTTTCAATGATCATGAGAACAGTGAGAAATCTGCCTAGAACTACATGGGAGGAGGGAGTCAATGATCTCAAGGCAGCTGGGACCACAGTCACCAAGAAAACCATTGGCAACACTTAATGCAGCAATGAACTAAAATCCTGCAGTGCTCACAAGGTCCCCTGCTTAAGAAGACACATGTGCAGGTCCGGCTAAAGTTTGCCAATGAACACCTAAATGATTTAGAGAGTGACTGGAAGAAGTTGCAGTGGTCAGATGAGAGCAAAATCGAGCTTTTTGGCATCAACTCAACTTGCCATGTTTGGAGGAAGAGAAATGTTGCCTATGACCCCAAGAACACCATCATTATGCTTTGGGGGTGTTTTTCTGCTATGGGCACAAGACAACTTCACCGCATCAACGGGAGGCTGGAACATAGCCATGTATGGTTAAAATCCTGAGTGACAACCTCCTTCCCTCCTCCAGGAAACTGACAATGGGTCATGAATGGGTCTTCCAACATGACAATGACCAAAAACATACAGCCATTAAGGTCATGGAGTGGCCCAGCCAGTCTCCGGACCTTAACCCTATAGAAAACCTATGGAGGGAGTTGAAGCTCCGAGTTGCCAAGCGACAGCCATGAAACCTCAATGATTTAGAGATGTTCTGCAAAGAAGAGCGGACCAGGTTTGTGCACATAGCAGAAGGAATTTTGTTTCTTCTGATATGTGTACAAACCTGGTTATCACCAACAAGAAAGGTCTGATCTCTGTGCTGCAAACAAGGGTTCTGACACCAAGTACCAAGTCTTTTTGACTAGAGGGTTCAAATACTTATTTCACTCAATGAAATGCAAATCAATTAATATATTTTCTATAATGTGATTTTCTGGATTTTCTTTTTGATATTCTATCTCTCAATGTTAAAATAAACCTACCATTAAAACTATTGTTCATATTTTAATGGTAGTTAATTTCTTTGTCGGTGGGCAAACCTACAAAATTAGCAAGGAATACTTATTTCCATCCAACCATTTTCTTCCACTTATCCAGGGCCGGGTCGCAGGGGCAGAAGTCTAAGCAGGGACTCCCAGACTTCCTTCATCCCGGACACTTCCTCCAGCTCCTCCGGGGGACCTCAAGGCGTTCCTAGGCCAGTAGTGGGGCAGGTTATCTCAATATTCATAAGAATCTTTCACTTGGTGATACAAGCACCAAAATTGGCACAAATGACGTCCAGGACATACATTTTAAAAAAAGTACGTTAGCCATCAGAAAATTCAAGATGGCTGCCAGTTTTCAAGATGGCTGCCAAAGCAAACCTGACAAATTGCAATTTTTTAAGTGGAACTCCAATTAACACAATTTCTTTATGGTAAAAAAATAAAATGAATGTATTCTCATATGGTAAAGCCAATGATGCCTTGCAAATTTCAATATGGCCACCATTTTTCAAAATGGCGACTTATTGATGACTGTATATAGTGCTGTTTTCAACTTAAACCTTGCATGTTTCTAAGCTCTGTGGTAACAAAGTAACAAAGTTTACATGTCCATTGCTAATTATTTGTCACACTACTGTAGTTTAATATTAAAGCTTTTGGCTTGTGATACCTTAAGAGAGTGATGTCAAAGCACAACCAGGGCACACTGGTGACATTACTGCTGTGAAACTCAGCATGGGGTTCAGCGTCGGCTTGTAGTGTACTAACTGTAGTTGTAGTTACTAACTGTTGTAGTGGTACACTAACTTTAGACAGTAGTATCTATAAGTGTCCCAAATGCTATCTAATTAGCCCCTTATGCATCTCAACTAGAAGTGTAGTTAGTTGAAGTGTAGTTGTTAGATAGCCGCGCCTGAATTGACAGGGTGTGCCAGCGCGGGAGAGCCGAGCCAAGGGTAACGGGGCTTTAGTTACCCGGAAGGCGTACAGATCGCACGGGATATAAACGGCGTTGGATGAACGATCGGGCTAGGTGTAGGGCAACAAAGGCCTGAACCTAGTTGTATCCCATACTTCAATGTGCTTTGATGCTTTGTACAGTTAGGTGGTAAAAGGATAGCCCCTCGGCCTTCAACTGTATACGCAAAATGTGTGCGAACTAGAGCTGGGCGATATGGCCTAAAAATAAAATCTCCGATTTTTTTACAAAAAATCCGATTTCCGATTTTAATCGATTTTTCTCTGCCCTACTCAAAAACAAATAACAGATGACAAATAAATGGCTCAAAACAAGTTTTAACTTTATTCTTTTTTTAAATTTAGGATTAAAGTGCAATCTGACAAGCAAAAAACATACCAGGCCATTGTAAACACTTTTAGAAAGGACACTTTTAGAAAGGACATGTCCAGGACATGTCCAGAGGTGTGAAAACACCATCATGGCCCTGAATGGATATGCTAACTACTCCCCCACTCCCACTCCATAATGAATAGACTCACCTGACTAACAGAAACTATTAACAACTCCATATTGAATAGACTCACCTGACTAACTTAAACTGTATTTAAATATGTGTCGTCTCAGAGTAATTTTCATTGTAATTAAGCTCCTCCCTTCAAGCAGATATAAAGCAGTGTCCACCAGCATCTGACCAGAACTGAAGAAGCAGCTCGGATGAGCTGCGAAACGTATTTGACCAAATAAACTCTGTCCAGTTGACAAATCAATTTCTCCTTTTGCTACTTTTAGAAAGTTTTGATCATATTGCTGCCGCTGTCTGTTGTCATGCAGATGAGTCGGTCTTCTGCAAGTTTCCACGAAGTGAAAGCATCTTTCAATCCTTGCGCGATTAATCCCCCCTTTGTGATCCTCGGGAAAATACACTGTTTGCAGACAAACGCTTCGCATCGCCCAGCTACTATTAACAAAATGTACCGTTAAACTCAAGTAGGGCTGCATCGTTCGGCTGGACCACAGGTCAGTCGTAGTAGAAAAATACGACACCTCCTCCGCTCCGCTAACTTACCCGTGTAGAGCGCTGCAGCGCATTAGTTCCGCTTTCGACGCTCGTGTGTAAAAAATAATACTAATAATAAAAAAATCGATTTTCATAAAAACACATCGTTCTGAACTGTAAATTCGAATTAATCGATTTAATCGATATATCGCGCACCTCTAGTGCGAACAACCCATTGAGTAGCGGAGCCAAGACTGACTGGGGGAAGTGTTGCCTCTGTCAGACAGACACGAGAGAGAAGTTGAAGTCTCCTCCTACACGATATGAGTCTAGTTCTGATGGCTATTCCATGCTAGCCACGAACATACCACAATTTCAGGCAATCAACCTGTTACCAATAAAACTAGACCCATCTCGACTAGATGATGGAGGTGGCATTGAGGACACATTGAGACGAAACAGTGCAAAGTACCATCAAACATGTCGTCTAATGTTCAACAACAGCAAGCTTGAACGTGCAACTAAAAGAGCAGCTGAAAATCAGAACAGTCCTGATGAAACTCGCACAAAAATGCGAAGAACTAATATGGAGATGGAACAGTGTTTCCTTTGTGAAAAGAATGAACCAACATCAGAGCTGTGGCAAGCCATGACCATGCAACTGAATGAGAGGCTCAATAAATGTGCCCGTAACCTCAATGATGGTAGACTACTAGCTCTGTTGAGTGGTGGAGACATGGTGGCCCTAGAACTGAAATACCATTGCTCTTGCTTGACTGCTTTGTATAACAGAGAGCGAGCACACATTGCCCAAAAGAACAAAGAAACACTGGAGTCATCCCAAGAAAAGGATTTTATTCCTTTGGTATTCTCGGAACTCCTGGCCTATGTCATTGAGAAAAGATACAGCACTGATGAGCCAGCCATATTCAGACTTGCTGAACTGGTTAGTCTATACAAGGAGCGACTTGAGCAGTTTGGGACAGACATACCTGATGTGAACTCGACCAGGCTGAAAGAAAGGCTGCTGTCAGAGATACCTGGACTTGTAGCCTACAAGAAAGGTCAACCCTCCCACCCATTGCTCAGTCCTGCCAGCAGCTGACAAAATGTCGTTGCACGGGTGAATGTCGGGGACCATGCAAATGTTATCGCTACACCCTGAAGTGCACACAACTGTGTAGCTGTAAATGCAAAGAGTAAAACAATGATCCAGGCTAAATTCAAACAAGTCACTTCAGTCTGCTGTAGTACCTATATTGTGCTTCTGTCACAACAAATTGAGATACCACATCGGTAACTTCACTGAGACAGTGCTAGTTCATATAATTGTCATCATATCACTATAACGCTTAATGATATTGAAATTTTGATCGCAGAATTCGATTCCTCGTGTCAAAAAACATATATTTTGATGTACAGATCATGAAAATGTCATTACTTTGACAATATTTAGTGCAAATACTGTTTCGTACTGGAACGAATGGCGGCCATCTTGAAAAATGGCGGCCATTTTGTTTTTGAAGTTGGCTAACGTGCTTTTCTGAGAGAGGAGGTTCTGAAGCACCTGTGTGCCAATTTTGGTGCTTGTATCACCAAGTGAAAGATTGTTTCAGCAATCTGCCCCACTACAGCTGAGAAACATACAGTCCCTGACAAAAGTCTTGTCGCTTATCCATTTTGTAGAAACAAAAGCTTATAACCTGACTTTAAATTAATCGATTGGTTTTAGAAATGTCTCATATGAAAGCTAAAACCCTCCCAAATTATGCTCAATATACTAAAATAAATTTGCTTCACTGAAGAAAGATTGATCATTTAATGAACACAGAAAGGTCAGATTTTGGCAAGACAAAAGTGTTGTCGCCTTGTCATATGATACACCCAATCCTAGATTACAGCCTCACCTGTGATCAGTTACTGATCAATCAATTAGTGGGTGTGTATAAAAAGAACCCCAGCACACCAGACCTTCACATCAACTGCAACTTGACCTCTGACAACATGCCTAAGATCCACCCTGAGACCAAAGCGTTAATTATCAAGAGGCTGAAGACCAGATCCACTGCTGAGGTGGCTGACACCTTCAATGTGTCTCAGCGTCAAGTACAAAGAATAAGAAAAAGATCTGAAAAGACTGGAGATGTTTTTGACAAGCCCAGGTCCGGCAGACCCTTGCGGGGACAACTGCTCGGGAGGACCGTTTGTTGATTCGAAAATCCAAGGCCAGCCCCTTTTCCACTGCAGCAGAGCTCCACCAGGCCTGGTCACCTCAAGTCCCTGTGTCAACCAGAACAGTTTGTAGAATTCTGTCTCGAAATGGCCTCCATGGTCGAATCAGTGCACAGAAACCAGCACTAAACAAACGGCAATCAAAAAACCGTGTGGCATTTGCCAAGGCCCACAGCCTGCTAAAAGGATGGACACTGGAAAAGTGGCAGAAGGTGGATTTCTCAGATGAATCCTTAGTTGAATTACATCACAGCCGCCGCAGGAGACCTACTGGAGCCCGCATGGATCCAAGATTCACCCAGAAAACAGTTAAGTTTGGTGGCGGAAAAATCATGGTCTGGGGTTACATCCAGTATGGGGGTGTTCGAGACATTTGCAGGGTGGAAGGCAATATCAATAGCCTAAAATATCAAGAAGTATTAGCTACCTCTTACATTCCCAACCATAAAAGGGGTCAAATTTTGCAGCAGGATGGTGCTCCATCGCATACTTCTATCTCTACATCAAAGTTCCTCAAGGCGAAGACGATCAAGGTGCTCCAGGACTGGCCAGCCCAGTCACCAGACATGAACATCATTGAGCATGTCTGGGGTAGAATGAAAGAGGAAGGATGGAAGGCAAAATCAAAGAATCTTGATGAACTCTGGGAGGCATGTAAGACTGCTTTCTTTGCTATTCCTGATGACTTCATCAACAAATTGTATGAATCATTGTCGAACCGCATGGATGCAGTCCTTCAAGCTCATGGAAGTCATACAAGATATTAAATATGGATCTCACAGCACCACTACTTAATTCACTGACGTTATGCAACATATTTTTGTATTTGAAGTAAATTATTTGTTCAATTTTCTGTAGGCGACAAGATTTTTGTCTTGCCAAAATCTGACCTTTCTGTGTTCATTAAATGATCAATCTTTCTTCAGTGAAGCAAATTTATTTTAGTATATTGAGCATAATTTGGGAGGGTTTTAGCTTTCATATGAGACATTTCTAAAACCAATCGATTAATTTAAAGTCAGGTTATAAGCTTTTGTTTCTACAAAATGGATAAGCGACAAGACTTTTGTCAGGGACTGTAGTCCCTCCAGACTGTCCTGGGTCTTTTAACTTCTTGGTTTCTTTTTTAAAGACAATACAGTATCGTCTATTTACCTTGTTGACATGTTTCGGCTGCTAGCTGCGAGCCATCTTCAGAACTGTCACCGCTGTCGGTGGTGACGTGTCATATATCAGCTGTTGTTACTTCCTGTAGGCGTGGTCAGCCTGATTGACCTGGCAGGTCGCTCAGACTGACCACGCCTCCCTTCGCCCGGTGGTCTCTGGAGGAGGGTGTCCCAGGTGTGTGAAAAGAGGAATGCTCCATCATCACAGTTAATGCGGTCCATGCCTCTTTTCCTGATTTTAATGGCCTCCCTGATCCAGCGTTTGAACTTGTTGTTTTCCAATCCAATTACCTGTGCCCCGTCCCAATCCATAATGTGGTTGTTTCTTTTACAGTGGTCTGATATGGCAGATTTTAGGTTTTCTGCAATGCTTTGTCTTTTTGTGTTCTGGTAAGTCTCCCTGATGTTTCCTTTTCACATTCCTTTTGGTGTTCCTATTTTCGGATGTGAAAAGCCCGGCCTGTTTCCCCTGTGTATGATTTATTGCATGATTTGCATTGGATTTCATAGATGGCGTTGCATTTTTGTTCTTGTGGGATTTTATCTTTGGGGTGTACTAGCTGTTGGCGGAGTTTTGTGTATGGTTTAACTACAGTGCTTATGTTGTGTTTTTTTAAGGCTCTCTGGATGGGTTCAGTTATTCCTCTAACGTATGGTAGTGTGACTATGTTCTTGTCATCCTGCTGCCCTCTGCTGGTTCCTTGTGTTATTTTCCGGGGTTTGTTGGTTTTATTGTTGACTTCTTGTCTGCCTTTGTTTATGGCCCAGTTGGGATATTGACATTGTTTGAGTGCTTGTATGATGTGTTTCTCCTCTTCTTCCATGTCAGTTTGGTCTGTGATGAGTGTGGCCCGTTCGAAAAATGTTTTTACTACTGAAAGTTTATGTGCAGTGGGATGTTTGGATGTCCAGAGTAGATACTGGTCAGTGTGTGTGGGTTTTCTGTATACTGTATGTATGTGTCCTGGGTCTTCCCAGGGGCCTCCTCCCAGTGGGACATGCCCGGAATACCTCCTGAGGGAGGCATCCAGGAGGCATCTGGAACAAATGCCCAGCCACCTCCTGGTTAGAAAACCAAATCAAGAGCTTTGCCTTTCAGCTCAGCTCCCTCTTCACCACAATGGTCCGATACAGCAACCACATCACTGCCAACGCTGCACCGATCCGCCTGTCAATCTCACGCTCCATTGTGTAAGATTACTTATTTCCTCCACTGTAAATAGGAGTAACAGTAGGAGTAGCAGGAGTATAGAGATCGACCAAAGTTAACAGTTACCTTTCAGTAGAGATTGGAAATTCCAGGGCTGAAATAATCCAAGTGATTCAAGTGAAGATGTAGTTTAAAAACACACTTCAGCATTTCCTGCATTATCACATGACATGACAAGATGGAACAGCGCGTTTTCTGTTTGAGAGAAAAACTCCTAAATAGGCAGGGTTTGTGTGTTCAAACTGAAAAAATGTGCGAATGAAACAAAACACAACTATAGGTCTGTTTGTGATGAGGAAACTACATTATAACGTAGATCAGAAAATTGTGCAATATGGGCTCTGCAGTAGTAGCAGTAGCAGTAATATTTCTTTACCTGAGCCCTCTCTCCGTCGTACTTGTACTCGCAGGTGAAGGCAGCCTCGTCAAACTTCTTCATGACCTCTCCCACTCCTTTGGTCGGATGAGCCAACATGGGCCTGAGAGGGACTCCTGGAACCAGCAAGGGGCAGTGCTGAGGTCAGATACTCAAAATGAACCAATAATTTTACCTTGAAAAATCCTAGACAAGCAACTATTTCTACATCTCTTAGTCACCTCAACTCATAAAAATACAACCACAGACCATCACATAGAAGTAAATAAGTAATTTCGATTATGAAAATGAGGATCTCTGGATGTGAGCATCTGGAGAATTTTCAAAAGCAGTGATAAGGCTTTAATCTCTGACTATCTTTTATGTCTTATATTATGCTTTTTATTGGCACTTTTGTAAAATAACTGAAATTAATACAGCATAAATGTCTTCATTTTTTTTTTTTTTTTTTTAACGTTACATTTTATATTATACACTCCTCATACTTAGACAAACTAAGCAAGGGAAATTATTTGGACACAATAGCTCACACATCACAATGTGATATAATAACAAAGAGCAAAAATATAAATAATAGTAAATCCTACATAAGTAGAATTAAACCCTGCAGTAATAAGATTCTACAACTAGGGTAGACTGGCACCTGCCAATCTGTGCTTACAGCGCCGCCACCGCCACAGATCATTGCCTCTCATGGTATATTCGCGCATGAGAAAGGTGGATGAAGTGTCTTGCCCAAAGACACAACAATAATGTGCACTGGTCAATGCTGGAATTGAACCAGCTTTTGTGTTTCAATTCTCCAATATTTTCCCATATATTTCTTATTTTATTTGGATATATTTAATAGCTTTCCCTAAAAGTAGTAGCTAAAGGGGCACTGTTTAACTTTTCCGGTAGAGTTCAAAACCTGCTTTAGTCCATATAGATGTTATTGTTTTGTTCCTGGAATGTTCTACAGTAAGTTACAGGTCAGATCTGTGGAGAAGCGGGCCTGCTCACATTATTAATGTATGTTTTTGTGGTAGTTTTGAAAAATAAAAACACCTGCAATTGAACAAATACAAGATACATTTGTTTAATGCCATACTGTGGAACATTTCAGGTCAAGCAATGAAATTAGGACTGTGCCAAAAATTGAAAGATCGATAGATTGCGATCTCTAATTTGGTCAATCTCGATAAGGCAGGCATTTTAATAAGCAGGTCAACAGCCAATCATGTGGCAGTAAGAAAATTTGTTCCATCAGAATAAATACAGCTGAATTTCTCACTACAAATTTTTACTCAAAAGATTATTATTTTTTTCTGAATTTGAATTGCTGAAATTTTAAATATACTTTTTCAATATGCTCCAAAGTCATAATAAAAATTTCACCTTTTAAATATTCAGCACATATATTTTCAAGCCCTCGAATTTAACAGTCCAAATTGTATTTCACAACAAAGATCCAAGATGTCAAGGCCTAAGCAATCGATCATGTGTGATTAAGGAGGGCAGAAGCTGTTTCCTATTGGCTGTTCTCATCTGTGGGCGGGGTTTACACTTAAGAAATATAACAGATAAGGTTTTGATGAGGCTAATTCTGACCAATCAGACTGGTTCACTACACAGTTTCCTGCTTATTACGAAGCATCTCCCTCATCTGTCCTGCCAACATACACCCAGTATGTGACCTGCCCCACAAGAGACAATAAAACTTTGGACTTATTCTTTGCCAACGTCAAGGAGGCCTACATCTCATCACCCCTCCCCCCCCTGGGAAGAGCAGACCACAACATCATCCATTTGAGGCCTGTGTACGAACCGCTTGTGCGCAGGCAGCCTGTGGAACCCCGAGTGGTGAAGAGGTGGACAGCAGAGAGCGAGGAGGCTCTGAGGGACTGCTTTAGCACCACTGTGTGGACAGAGCTCTGCCAGCCTCATGGGGAGGACATCAATGCTATCACGGACTGTATTACGGACTATATTAACTTCTGTTTTGAAAACACTGTACCCTCTCGGACGGTGCGGTGTTTTCCAAACAACAAGCCGTGGATTAACTCGGACATCAAAGCTCTGCTGAAGGAGAAGAAGAGAGCTTTCAGGTCTGGGAACAAAGAGGAGCTGAGGACTGTACAGAGGAAGCTGAGGAAGAAGATCAGACAGGCTAAGGCCAACTTCAGGAGGAAGATGGAACAGCAGCTGCAGCAGCGGAATGTCAGGGAGGTGTGGAGAAGTATGAAGAGTGTCTCTGGCTTCAGCCCTCCGCCCGTCCAGACAAGGGGAGACCAACAGTGGGTGAACGATCTGAATTCTCACTTCCTGAGGTTTGATCAATCACCCACTCCTCCCCCCGCACCGCTGCATGGGCTCACCATGTCTCCTGCACAAAGGCCCAGACTGCCACCACTTCACACCTCTGCCTCAGCCCCCCAGCCCCCGAATCCACATCAACAACTCAGCCAGACCTCCAGCACACACCCCTGCTCTTTGTCTGTCACAACAGCTCAGGTTAGGAGAGAACTGAGCCGGATAAGGAGTAGGAAGGCTGCTGGACCAGACGGGATCAGCCCCAGGCTCCTTAAGTCCTGTGCAGATGAGCTGTGTGGAGTTATGGAGCATGTCTTCAACCTGAGCCTGAAGCTGAAGGTGGTGCCACAGCTCTGGAAGACCTCCTGTGTGGTACCTGTGCCCAAGACACCGCACGCCAAGGACCTCAACAGCTTCAGGCCAGTGGCTCTCACGTCTCATCTGATGAAGACTCTGGAGAGGCTCGTCCTGGGTCACCTCCGCTCTACGGTGAGCTCAGCGATGGACCCGCTGCAGTTCGCGTATCGGCCTGGCATCGGAGTGGAGGACGCCATCATCTCTCTGATGCACCGCTCACTGTCCCATCTGGAGAGGCCCGGCAGCACTGTGAGAATCTTGTTCTTTGACTTCTCCAGTGCTTTCAACACCATCCAGCCGCTGCTCCTGAGGGATAAGCTGGAGTGGGCAGGAGTGGACTGTGACCTGGCTGAGTGGATCCTGGACTACCTCACAAACCGGCCCCAGTTTGTGAGAGCCCAGGACTGTGTGTCTGACCTACTGACCTGCAGTGTGGGGGCACCCCAGGGCACTGTCCTCGCGCCCTTCCTCTTCACCCTCTACACTGCAGACTTCAGACACAACACGGACAGCTGCGTCCTGCAGAAGTTCTCCGATGACTCCGCCATCATCGGTCTCATCACGGATGATGACGACGCGGAGTATAGAGGACTAACGCAGGACTTTGTGGACTGGTGTCACCGGAACCATCTTCTCATCAACGCGGGGAAGACCAAGGAGATGGTGGTGGACTTCCACAGACGCCACTCTACTGCCCCCTCACCAGTGAACATCCAGGGAAGAGACATTGAGAGAGTGGACTCTTACAAGTACCTGGGTGTTCATCTGAACAATAAACTGGACTGGACTCATAATACAGATGCACTGTACAGGAAGGGCCAGAGTCGGCTCTATCTCCTGAGGAGACTGCGGTCCTTTGGAGTGAGAGGGCCACTCCTGAGGACCTTCTATGACTCTGTGGTGGCATCAGCCATCCTGTACGGTGTGGTCTGCTGGAGCAGCTGCGTCACAGAGAGGGAGAAGAAGAAACTGGACAAGATCATCAAGAAGTCCAGCTCAGTCCTGGGCTGTCCTCTGGACTCGGTGCAGCAGGTGGGGGACAAGAGGGTCCTGGCTAAACTCATGTCTATGCTGGACCATGAGGGTCACCCCCTGCAGGACGCCCTGTCTGCTCTGGAGAGCAGCATCAGTGACAGACTGATTCACCCTCGCTGTGTAAAGGAGAGATTTCGCAGGTCTTTCCTTCCTGCTGCTGTCAGACTGTATAATGAACAATGCTAGTCATGTGTCATCTCCATAGCAACCATGTGTAATCTCCATAGTAATAATAACAATGTGCAATATTATTTAAAGTCACTTTACCTGCTATTATTTATTTACCCACCACTGTCCATCACTGCAATGTACACAATCATCTCAGAATCAAAAACACTTATTGTGCAATGTTCCTGTGCCTTTTAGCTTAGCTTACAGTGTTGTGTTTTTTAGTTGATTGTAAATACTTATTATTATTATTTATCTTGATTTTGATGCATGCTCTTATTTTCCTACTGTTTCTGTAACTTGCGTTGTGACACTGCAATTTCCCCATTGTGGGACAAATAAAGGATTATCTTATCTTATCTTATCTTAAGCTAGGTCAGATCACTTTAAATCGATTCCTTAGGCCTTGGCATCTTGGATCTTTGCTGCAAATTTTTTTCACAGCAAATTTTACACTCTGAATTTTGACTGGTGAATTCGAGGGCTTGAAAATATTTGTGCTTAATATTTAAAAGGTTATTTTTTTAAATTGAATTTTATATACTTTGAAAATGTACGTATAATTTCATTAACTGACATTCAGAATAAAAATAATTCATACATGTTTTTTCAGAGTTAAAAATTTCGAAGTGAGAAATTCAGTAGCATTAAAAATTCTAAATCTGATGAAGCAAATTATCTACCATACATGTGGAGCTGACAAGGATCTATGCCCTCTTGTTTAGGAAAAAGTAGCCTGAGCCACAGCATTTGCACACTTTGACTAAAAGTCCAGTGTCTCTCTCCCTCTGCCTCCGTGTGTGTGTGTGCGGTGCCGTCTGACCGCTGCCCTGCTCTCCTTCGCTCTGATACAGCCACAGCTCCTCACCTTTTACCTTCTTTCTCTCCTCTGGTGCTTCTCACCTTTATAATCCAAATTATGGAAAGTAAACGACTATTTTCTCATGAGTAAAACGTAAGACCTCATTTAGTGCACAGACATTGCACGTGTCTGTTGAGCACATGTGTAGCATAAGATAAGATAAGATAATCCTTTATTTGTCCCACAATGGGGAAATTGCAGTGTCACAACGCAAGTTTCAGAAACAGTAGGAAAATAAGAGCATGCATCAAAATCAAGTATTTACAATCAACTAAAAAACACAACACTGTAAAGCATGCCCACGTATTTCTGCTGCTAACAGTAATGCACATATGTATTAGGTTTAATATACTGTATTGTACAAACTCATTCCAACTTTTAAATGTGTATTTCTCCGGAAATATTGGTCCTATCAACACAAAATAGGAGTTGCACTTTTCTCGGAGTTGTAAAAAGCTCTCATCGTGGTGAATAATGAGGACGCTCTGAATGCATAAGGTAACTGAGGAATAACTTTGGACCACTGCAAACTGCTTAAAATGAAATAGTTCTGTTCGTGTTTTTAAGATGTAAAAAGCTCCTTTAATTATCGTATTTAACTACCTTATTCAACTAGTGTACATGTTTGTGTTACCATGGTTACCAGACAGCCATGCCTCCATCCCCAGGTACAAGAGTTGTATTATTAGAACAGAATGTGGGGCATTTGTCCTTATGTCACGTATCCCTGTGATGCTGTAATTAAAACTATTTATCTGCTCCATTTGTCTCTGTAGGTCTGTGTTGTGTGTGTTTGAAGCCTGCAGCCCCATTAACACACATCACGCACAAACAAACTCACTTTTACCACTGAAAAACACTTGTGGGTGTGAAGCGGATGTCTCAAAGTGTCACTTTTTGAGCTAATTTTTAGGAGCTTTTTATGCATGTTTCGGGAGGTGTGTTAGCACCACCTCAACCCAACTGACAACTCCGAAAACTACAGGAAACTCGTAATTAATTTAGAAAGTTTGGAAATTGCAGAATGTAAGACACATGACGAGATCGAGAAGTTTTATTTTTTTGTTTAAGTATTTGTCAATTTTGTATAATTGTAAAGCATTTTTTAAAGAACCCTATTAATAATGCATTAGATTAGTACCCCATTTGAGCTGCCATCTTAACGTGGTGGAGCGGTTCAGAATCCCTTTATGATGAGTGTAATATTAAGGCCAGTTGCTCAGGCTAGCAGACTAGTGCCAGGTCTGGGATGGGTGCTCGAAAGTGAGCCTCTGATGGCCAGGCACAGGCCAAAGGAGTGACAGCATTCTCCTGTGGACCCGCTACCTGCAGGCTGATCCATGTGCAGCAAATGCAGAGATCTGGGCAGCAGTGGAAGGCATGATCATCGTCTCAATCCATCCATTTTCTTCCGCTTATCCGGCTCAGGTCGCAGGGGCAATAGTCTAAGCAAGGACTCCCGGACTTCCTTCACCCCGGACATTTCCTCCAGCTCCTCTGGGGGGACCACAAGGCCAGCCGAGAGACATATTCCCTCCAGTGTGTCTCGGGTCTTCCCTGGGGCCTCCTTCCGGTGGGACATGCCTGGAATACCCCCCGAGGGAGGCGTCCAGGAGGCATCCGGAACAGATGCCCGAGCCACCTCAGCTGGCTCCTCTCGAAGTGTAGGAGCAGCGGCGCTACTCCAACCTCCTCCCGTGTGACTGAGCTCCTCACCCTATCTCTAAGGGAGCGCCCAGCCACTCTGTGGAGGAAACTCAATTCAGCCGCTTGTATCCACGATCATGTCCTTTCGATCATGACCATAGGTGAGGGTAGGAACGTAGACTGACCGGTAAATCGAGAGCTTTGCCTTTCAGCTCAGCTCCCTTTTCACCACAACAGTCCGATACAGCAACCACATCATTGCCGACGCTGCACCAATCCGCCTGTCAATCTCACGCTCCATCGTCCCCTCATTCGTGAACAAGACCCCGAGATACTTGAACTCCTCCACTTGCGGCAAGAACTCTCCACCCACCTGGAGAGGGCAAGCCATCTTTTTCCGGTCAAGAACCATTGCCTCAGATTTGGAGGAGCTGATCCTCATCCCAGCTGCTTCACACTCGGCTGCAAACCGTCCCAGTGCACGTTGGAGGTCCTAGTCTGATGAAGCCATCAGGACATCATCATTCACAAACAGCAGAGATGAGATCCTGTGGTCCCCAAACCGGATCCCCTCTGGCCCCTGACTGCACCTAGAAATTCTGTCCATAAATACAATGAACAGAACCGGTAACAAAGGGCAGCCCTGGCGTGGGCCAACATACACCGATTTACGCCGGTAATGCGAACACAGCTCCTGCTCCGGTCATACAGTCCAGAGGTACTGTCCCCGACTGCCACGCGATGTTGCAGAGACATGTCAGCCAAGACAGCCCCACAACATACAGAGACTTAAGATACTCGGGACAGATCTCATCCACCCCCGGAGCCTTGCCACCGAGGAGCTTGCCAACCACTTCAGTGACTTCAGCCAGGGTGATGGATGAGTCTGCCTCCGAGTCCCCAGCCTCTGGTTCCTCCTCAGAAGACGTGACGGTGGGATTGAGAAGATCCTCAAAGTATTCCTTCCACCGTCCGACAACATCCCCAGTTGAGGTCAACAGCTCTCCACCCGCACTGTAAACAGTGTTGGTGAAGCACTGCTTCCCCCTCCTGAAGCGTCAGAATTTCTTTGAGGCCGTCCGATAGTCCTCCTCCATGGCCTCTCCTTGAACCGCCACCTTAACGTGGTGGAGGGGTTTGAGTGCCTGAATGATCCCAGGAGCTATGTTGTCGTAGGCTTCATAGCCCTGGTAGGGTCACCCAAGGCAAACCAGTCCTGGGGGACGGGTCAGACTAAGGTTCAGAAGCCTCCATGATGAGAAACACAGCAAGGCCAGTTACATCGCCCAGATTGGAGTTACCGGGGCCCCACCCTGGAGCCAGGCCTGGGGTGGGTGCTCGACAGCGAGTGTCTGGTAGCCGGGCCTTCCCCCGAAGGAGCAACATGGGGTCATCCTCCCGTGGACCCACCACCCGCTGGAGGATCCACAGGGGGCTGGTGCAGGAAGAACTGGGTGGCAGTCGAAGGCAGGGGCCTCAACGACCAGATTTCTGGACATGACCATAGTCTGTATATATAAATGGATATAGCTAATGTGCTAGCTGCCGCGTTCCAAATAGGAAGTGAGCATGTGGACACCAACGGCTCCTTCTGACCCTGGCTCCCTTTGACTTACATTGGAATATTGTGGCCCCTCTCTATGTAACTGCTGCTGTGAGCCTCGTCATTTTGGTCTTAAAATGTTCATATTAACCCTGGTACTGGTGCTTTTTTCCCCATAATTTTGTCCATTTAAAAAAAAAAAACAACTATTCCTAATAGTCTGGCTCCAAATTCACCCCTGTAAGAACTAGCATCACGGGCGACGTCACGCTCGCTTAGTCGCCTTCTTTATACAGTGTATGTTCCAGACACAGAAACTGGCTCTGGGACAGATCGCCTCGCTGGGGGAGGAGCCTGAGCTCATGTGGGAGGTGAAGCATTACAGGCTGGAGATAGTCGGCCTTAACTCCACACACAGGCTGAGCTCTGGAACCCAGCTCCTCTTTCCTGGGCACCTCTCTGGGGAAGTGTTACAGGCTTGTCCCACTGGAGGAGGCCACGTGGCAGACCCAGGACTATGTCTCTGGGCTGGCCTGGGAACGTCCGGAGGTCCCTCGAGTAGAACTGGATGAAGTGTTTGGGGTGAGAGAAGTCTAGGAGTTTGTGCTGCCTCCTTGACCCAGCCCCAGAAGAAGATTGATGGCATTAGTTTACACATCGCCTTTCCAGACAAAGCTCTTTACAGCATTATTCATTCATTCCACACACTAATATAGCGAGATACTATTGAAGCCACAGCTGCTCTGGGGCAGACTGACAGGGGTGAGGCTGCCAATTTACCCGTCTCTAGCCTGAGGACACAACAACAGTTTGCATTAGCTCCACTACTGCCCCCCCTTGGCACCTAGTATTTTCAGCAGGCTCTAACCAGGCTTGAATGTTTGGCATTTGGACAGTCACCACTGCTGCCCTGGAGTGATCCATTGCTCTGGTTGAAAAGACATTTATTTGGCCTTGTTCAGAATAGCAATGCCCGACCTCCAAACAACAGCAGCAGCAGCTGTAACAGACCAGAGACGGACAATTTAGTTTCCAATTTTCAATGTTCCGATGGTGGCATGTATTCATTTTGTGAGCAGGTTCCAGGCGCCTTATCTCAAATGCTCTGACATGGGAATAACTGGGACTTAATCCTTTGTTTTGGGCCTCGCAGTGATAAATGACTCAAGTGAAATAAGTGATCCACCTCCTCACAAAGATCAATACGAACCCAGAGGTAGGATCACAGATATTGGATTTCAAATGCTGGGCACAAGTTATGTCTATTTTAAGACCACATCTTGGGGGAGCTTGTGTGACAATGACGCAAATTTAGAGTTTAAAGTATTAAGACTGAACAAGTTGGTAAAAAAAAAATCACATTTGTTAAGAAGCATTGTGATTGTGTGAATATATTTGTGATTTAGGATTCTGTTCAAAGTTCACATTTTAAAACGCATCCCTGACCAAAACTGACCAAAACTGACCAAAAAGAACATGTTTGTACAGATCTGAACTACAGGGTTAGCAGTTTTTACACAGAAAAAGACCCCATGGACACACAGCCAGGGCATATGACACACAGGGACATTTCAGAACATTGTACAGATCCAAAGAACGGAGAATTGCACCCTTTGCCATTTGCTAATTGCATCCATTCAAATTACGATTTCTCTTGGGGCCCTAGTGTGAATTACGATGAAATATTGTGAATTTGCATGTGTCATTAGATAAGGGAAGGACCAGTGTGTGATTTTGACTGAATGCTTATATTTCAGTGAGGATTCATCAGAATCCTCACTGAAATATAAGCATATAAGGAAGACTTAAATATGAAGTGATAAACTAATACAAGAATCCGCATTTCAGAGCATTTCAGAGGTCTAAACAGGGACATTTCAGAACATGTTTGTATACATCAACAAAAGTTAAGTTTCATAGTGTACATGTGCAGCTGAAAAGTTGAAACCATAATACAGATTTCCTCTTTTTCTCTGTTGGTTTTCCTAACTTATTTATACAATTTAATTTTGTAGTAATCCTTCGCTGATATTGCTACTGCTAATTCATTTATGATTTGAGTTTTAAAGAAGACCTATAGTGCTCGTGTTTGCTCTACAGTTGTAATCTCTGACACCCGTGGATCATTATGTTATAATTTGGACATTTCAAATCAAAATAATCTAAAACAACTTAAGAAACAAGTGCGCTGACTTCCACAGTACAAAACTGTGGTACCTGATGGGAGCTGACGTCGCCTAAACGTCATCACAACAAAGCGCCGCATGCTGTGGGCCCCTCCTATGGATAGCTGCACATCACACAAGCAAGAGAGGCAGATTATATATTTTTTTCCCCATTTGTACCAGAATGACTATACAACTCTGCTGAATCCTAGGCGTATCCTATTTAGAAAATAAAACTAAAACAAAATAAATTAAATTAAAGTAACTACAGAGCAGTGGGTGTGTACTGGTGGCAGTGAAAATGGGGGTAGATTGGTAAAATGGCATCTTGAAAATAAGTAATTAAAGATTAAAAACATGCGTGAATCACTCCGAATACAACTTCAGAGGGTCAATGAGAAGGAAACAACTATAACATGGTTAAAAGCTCTGAAAAGTCCATTTTGCAGAATAGGTCTGCTTTAAGTAAGGCTATAAAAGAAGCACTGTAAGACGTTTAGTCATCAATAGTAGTCTCTAGTCTCAGTGCAGTTTGGTCCATGTTTACTTGTATATAGTCTTTACCTGGAGTGAGTTTGCAGTGTTTAGTCATCAATAGTAGTCTCTAGTCTCAGTGCAGTTTGGTCCATGTTTTCTTGTATATAGTCTTTACCTGGAGTGAGTTTGCAGTGTTTGGGGAGCTCTTCGATGCCCTCTTTCAGCAGAACTGGAATCAGCACGTCGTAATTGGGCATTTCACTGATCAGAGGAGCGCAGGAAGCACGAGAGGAGCGGGGGAAAAACGAAAGCAAAAATCAATCCCAGGTCAAAGGGACAGCACTTCAGAAAACGTGGTTCTTGTGCAGTTAATTTATTCCCCAAAGTGAATAAATGTGAGAGTTGGAAATAGATTGGAGCAGCAGACAAGAGCAATTCCACAGAGACAAAAGCATGTTGTAGGGTCGAATACAGAAATATAGTTATACTTGTTTTTTAATGTGTAGTCAACAGCAGTTACTTTGGAAAATTGGTTTAATACAAAAAATACCAAATGGTTGTGGTGTTAAAATGTCTAAAAGTATGGATTTTCCTGGTGTAAAATGGGAAGTGTAAAATTCCTAATAGCAGGTTTCACAATTTTAACTAATGAAGCTTGGAAAATTCAATTAATTTGAGTTTAAAATTTTGAACAGTGTCAAAAACAGTATTAAACCAACAGGATTAAACCAGGACTGAACCAGGACTGAACCAGGACTAAACCAGGACTAAACCAGGAATTAACTATTACTAAATTATGTCTGAGCATGTAGATAGGCAAGTTTTCTAAACCAGAACCCAAACTAAACCAGGAAAAAACATGAATGAACCAGGACTAAAGCAGGGACTAAAGCAGGGACTAAGCCAGGGTCTAAACCAGGACTGAACTAGGAATAAACCATGAATGAACTAGGACTAAAGCAGAATTGAACCAGAACTAAACCACAAATACAATGAACCGGGTCTAAACTAGGACCAAACCAGGGACTCAACCAGGGCTTGAGTTGCTCTACAGTCCCTGACAAAAGTCTTGTCGCTTATCCATTTTGTAGAAACAAAAGCTTATAACCTGACTTTAAATTAATCGATTGGTTTTAGAAATGTCTCATATGAAAGCTAAAACCCTCCCAAATTATGCTCAATATACTAAAATAAATTTGCTTCACTGAAGAAAGATTGATCATTTAATGAACACAGAAAGGTCAGATTTTGGCAAGACAAAAGTCTTGTCGCCTACAGAAAATTGAACAAATAATTTACTTCAAATACAAAAGAGTTCATCAAGATTCTTTGGTTTTGCCTTCCATGCTTCCTCTTTCATTCTACCCCAGACATGCTCAATGATGTTCATGTCTGGTGACTGGGCTGGCCAGTCCTGGAGCACCTTGATCTTCTTCGCCTTGAGGAACTTTGATGTAGAGATAGAAGTATGCGATGGAGCACCATCCTGCTGCAAAATTTGACCCCTTTTATGGTTGGGAATGTAAGAGGTAGCTAATACTTCTTGATATTTTAGGCTATTGATATTGCCTTCCACCCTGCAAATGTCTCGAACACCCCCATACTGGATGTAACCCCAGACCATGATTTTTCCGCCATCAAACTTAACTGTTTTCTGGGTGAATCTTGGATCCATGCGGGCTCCAGTAGGTCTCCTGCAATATTTGCGGCGGCTGTGATGTAATTCAACCGAGGATTCATCTGAGAAATCCACCTTCTGCCACTTTTCCAGTGTCCATCCTTTTAGCAGGCTGTGGGCCTTGGCAAATGCCACACGGTTTTTTAACTGCCTTTTGTTTAGTGCTGGTTTCTGTGCACTGATTCGACCATGGAGGCCATTTCGAGACAAAATTCTACAAACTGTTCTGGTTGACACAGGGACTTGAGGTGACCAGGCCTGGTGGAGCTCTGCTGCAGTGGAAAAGGGGCTGGCCTTGGATTTTCGAATCAACAAACGGTCCTCCCGAGCAGTTGTCTTGCGGGGTCTGCCGGACCTGGGCTTGTCAAAAACATCTCCAGTCTTTTCAGATCTTTTTCTTATTCTTTGTACTTGACGCTGAGACACATTGAAGGTGTCAGCCACCTCAGCAGTGGATCTGGTCTTCAGCCTCTTGATAATTAATGCTTTGGTCTCAGGGTGGATCTTAGGCATGTTGTCAGAGGTCAAGTTGCAGTTGATGTGAAGGTCTGGTGTGCTGGGGTTCTTTTTATACACACCCACTAATTGATTGATCAGTAACTGATCACAGGTGAGGCTGTAATCTAGGATTGGGTGCATCATATGACAAGGCGACAAGACTTTTGTCTTGCCAAAATCTGACCTTTCTGTGTTCATTAAATGATCAATCTTTCTTCAGTGAAGCAAATTTATTTTAGTATATTGAGTATAATTTGTGAGGGTTTTAGCTTTCATATGAGACATTTCTAAAACCAATCGATTAATTTAAAGTCAGGTTATAAGCTTTTGTTTCTACAAAATGGATAAGCGACAAGACTTTTGTCAGGGACTGTAAATTCTCTAGGTAAACTTCATCAATAACTCAGTTCTAATTATAGACTGTATAAAAAAAAGTGGACTAAGTGAGTGTCACGTCACCCATAGCATTCAGCGCCACTCAAATGAAGCTCGCAATGCTAACAGTTACAGGAGCAAATTTGGAGCCAGGCTCTATATTATGAATAGGATTTTTTTAACGGACAAAATAGCGAAAACAAAAAAAAACAAAAAAAACCCACCAGAATCATGTAAAGCGGGTTATTATGAAAATTTTAAGACCAAAATGACAAGGCTCACTGCAGCAGTTACAGAAAGTGGAGCCACAATATTCCAATGCAAGTCAATGGAAGCCAGGGTCAGTAGGAGCTGGAAGAGCCGCATGCGAACTTTCCATTTGGAACGTGGCGGCTAGTGCGTTAACTATGTCCATTTATATATATGTAGTCTGTGGTTCTAACCCAGGATTGGCCTAGGACTAACCCTTGACTCAACCTGGACTCAACCTGGACTCAACCTGGACTCAACCCTGTCTTCAGCTGGTCTAAATCCCACAGATCGGCTCCTTGTGCATTACCAGTATGTCTGCTTGAGGATGAGAGTTTTTTCTTCGATCCAGGAGCGTTTGCTGTCTGAGCTCATGCCTCTGCCAGCATCAATCACAGCGGGGGGGAAATCTGAGAAGAGAGGAGGAAAGAGGAAAAACATCATTGGTTTGTGAAGATACAGGAAGAAAACTCAGGAGAGAGGAGGACGACGACTTCAAATACTAAACAACATATTTACAACTCTATCCATGTGGAATTATGCCAAACAGCTGTCTAAAATTATGTTATTATGAAGTAGAGGGAAAAGCAACATGAATGTGTCTTGAATGTTACATAGTATGGCATTAAAATTATTTTTCAGCAATAAAAACACCTGTTGCTGAATAAATGTAGGTAGATATACACTATATTGCCAAAAGTATTCGCTCAACTGCCTTGACTCACATATGAATTTAAGTGACATCCCATTCTTAATCCACAGGGTTTAATATGACGTCGGTCCACCCTTTGCAGCTATAACATTATATAACATCCTACATTAAAGATGAAATTGTACCTTATCATCCTAACCGTTCACTCCGCTCTCAAAATGCTGCACTATTGGTGGTTCCTAGAGTCGCTAAAAGTACATTAGGAGGTAGAGCTTTTAGGTACCAAGCACCCTTGTTGTGGAATCAGCTCCCTGCTCATGTCAAAGAAGCTGACACAGTCTCTACATTTAAGATTAGGCTCAAAACGTTCCTCTTTGAATTAGCTTATGGTCAGGTCAGTTAGGAACAGAAACTAAACCCATAGGCCTAGTTAAGCTGCTCTAGGAGATATATTACTGGGGAAAGTATGGCAACTTGAGCACTGTCCTCTGGTTTCTCCTACTTTTTCTCCTCCCACTGTTAAAAATATTCAATTACTAGTTCATTCGTAGTCTGTTCTTTGCTATTCACATGTTGTCCCTGTCCCACTCCCCTTTTGGGGAGTGTAACTGTTTCAGGTGCTGCTGTTCCAGTTTGGACCGCTGCTGTCCCCTAGTGTTGAGGACCTGGACCCCTCCTCTCCTTCCCTGTCCTGGATTAACTGTCCTTGTCCTGCTAGATTAGTAGTTTCATCTGCCTGTCCGTCCATAGGAGTGGATCTCTCCTTCACTGTGGCTCTCCTCGAGGTTTCTCCGTTTTCCCATTGGGTTTTTTGGAGTTTTTCCTTGCCAAGAAGGAGGGTCTAAGGACAGGAGATGCTGGGACAATTATCCATTTGCCTGCTTGTTGTTGGACATTCTGTATTTTTGATTTATGATTGTTTCTTATTCTGCTTTATTAATCAACAATTTTGTGAAGTCCGCCGAGATAACTCTTGTTGTGATTTTGGGCTATACAAAAATTTAACTCTTCTGGGAAGGCTGTCCACAAGGTTTAGCAGTGTGTTTATGGGAATTTTTGACCACTCTTCCAGAAGCGCATTTGTGAGGTCACACACTGATGTTGGACGAAAAGGTCTGGCTCTCAGTCTCCGCTCTAATTCATCACAGAGGTGTTCTATCGGGTTGAGGTCAGGACTCTGTGCAGGCCAGTCAAGTTCATCCACACCAAACTCTCTCATCCATGGCTTTATGGACCTTGCTTTGTGAACTGGTGTACAGTCATGTTGGAAAAGGAATTGTCAAAAAATCTCTTGGTATGCTGAAGCATTCAGGGTGCTCACTGGAAGGGCCAAGCCCAGCTCCTGAAAAACAACCCCACACCATAATCCCCCCTCCACCAAACTTTACACTTGACACAATGCAGTCAGACAAGAACCGTTCTCCTGGCAACCGCCAAACCCAGACGCATCCATCAGATTGCCAGATGGAGAAGCGCAATTCATCACTCCAGAGAACGTATCTCCACTGCTCTAGAGTCCAGTGGCAGCGTGCTTTACACCACTGCATCCGACGCTTTGCATTGGACTTGGTGATGTATGGCTTGGATGCAGCTGCTCGGTCATGAAAACCCATTCCATGAAGCTCTCTACACACTGTTCTTGAGGTCTTGGAGGTCTGCTGAACTCGCCCGACAGTTTACGTGGCCTACCACTTCGTGGCCGAGTTGCTGTTGTTCCCAATAGCTTCCACTCTGTTATAATACCACTGACAGTTGACTGTAGAATATTTAGGAGCGAGGAAATTTCACGACTGGACTTGTTGCACAGGTGGCATCCTATCACAGTGCCACGCTGGAATTCACTGAGCTCCTGAGAGCGACACATTCTTTCACAAATGTTTGTAGAAATAGTCTGCATGCCTAGGTACTTGATTTTATACACCTGTGGCCATGGAAGTGATTGGAACATCTGATTTCCATTATTTGGATAGAAGAGTGAATACTTTTGGCAATATAGTGTATCTACATATAAAGCAAAGCTATAACATCTCCATGGACACAAGCAGAAGTTACGCACTGCAGCTTAATGTTTTGATACAGGGAGCAAATGATATAAGCCTTCAAGTTCATTTTCCCTGTAGACTACTTTTCACTGGAATACTTGTATGAGTGGCTGTAGTTTGGTATAATTCTAATTTAGAGAAGAGAAAAAGTGGTACTAAATATTAAAGGTAGGCACCTTTAATATTTATTACCACTTTTGTCTGCTGTGCTCCGTGCTAACTGCTAAGGAGACACTTTTAGAAGAACAGTGAGTGTCGTCTTACTTTTTACCACGGCCACTTCAATGCTATGCCTCTTTTAAAAGCTCTAAACCTGCTCTATTCAGTCGATGATTGTCAATTACAGTAAGTCACAATGCAGACACAAGCAAAGAACCGCCACTATGCTACTATGTAAACACTGATATCCTTGGAACTATAAAAACTTAAGAGGCCAAAATATTTTCCATGTACAGAACAATAAATGTGCTTCTTTATGGTCACTTCTCTGCTCTCTCCTTACCACTCAGAGCTCAGAGGAGAGCTGTGAGTGTTAAATAAGACAGTTACAGTGGTATCAGCTCTTGGTATCGGCAGCACATTGACGAGTACAAGTACTGGCACCTGGTATCAGTCCATCCCTAAATATACTCTCCTCACTGTAAAAGGTGGCGAGCCAATTTACATTAAATGTGCATTGTGTAACTTTTCTGGTGGAGGCTCCATCAAATGCTTTTCTCCATGGAGATGTTATTGCTCTGTTTGGAATGTTTCACGGTATGGCATTAAACCTTTCTATCTTCATGGAGACCAAACCAGACCAAGTTACAGGTCAGATCTGTGGAGAGGCAACACCGCTCAGTTTGTTTTTCTAGGTATTTTTGAGCTATAAAACCACCAATAATTAAATAAATGTAAGGTAGAGCTGTTTAATGTCATACTATGGAACATTCCAGGCAGAACAATGACATATCCATAGAAACAAGAAGGTGACGGCCCCCGAACCAAAAAGTTACAGTGCACCTTTAAGGAGATGCTTCTATAAAATATACCTACTACAAAGCTTTAGTAATTTATCAAAATATTAAGTTTGTAATTAATTCCCATGTTATAAGAGCAAGTTTTCACAGATTTCACAAATAACCCACTTCATCACAGTAATATACATGAAACTATACTATTTATAATAGCACTCAGGTCCAGCTCCCTCAGTGCCTGCCCTGTGCTGACCTCTCTGATTAAATAAAACTGAAATTATTTAAAAACTGACCAAGAAAAACAAGAGCAGATTCCTCCTAAGTCGATGCAAATGAGCTGCCAACACTTTCCACTAATTGAGCCTTATTAAAAACCTGAAAATCTGAAAATCTGAAGGGGGCGAGAGGACAGCTTTATTTTGTATTAGTCGTGGGCAGGTGAAGCCGGGGATAAATTTGAATAAATATTTCATTTTGTCAACAAAAAGAAATCACTTAGGCCTGTAATTGTTTGGCTTTATATCTGAATAAATCAAAAAAGTAATAAATACAGGATAAAGAAAAGTCTGCTAAAAGAATACAAAAGAAGATGCAGCAAGTTGTTGACATAACTTTAGATTTTTAATAAAGATAAAGCACAGATTATATTATTCTAACAACAACTAGCATGCTAACAGCGGATGAGCCTCATTTCCTGGTTCACAGATCATTAAAAATACATCAGAAATAGACAACAGCACCTGGGGTCATGAGACTGCTGTGTGCTTTTACAGTACACTGCTTTCCAAATTATAATGCAAATTGTGTGTCATAAAGGTAAATTTTTTTGTTTTCCAGTGAAACTCATGGATGGTATTGTGTCTCAGGGCTCATTGGGTCAGTGAAATCAATCTCAGGCACCTGTGCCCATTAGTTTGCAAGGCAAGTCCAATTAAAGGAAAAACTACTTAAGAAGGTCGTTTCACATTATTAAGCAGACCACCATTTTCAAGCAATATGGGAAAGAAAAACGATCTCTCTAGTGCCAAAAAGTGTGAAATAGTTGAATACTTTGGACAAGGTATGAAAACCTTAGATCAGGGGTCTCAAACTTGCGGCCCAGGGGCCAATTGCGGCCCGCAGGATGATAGTTTGTGGCCCCTGCCTTAATATGAAAGTTTAATGTTAGTGCGGCCGGCGAGTTTGATATGTATGGCACTTTACAGTGTTGTGTGTGGAGCTAAATGAATCTACCAATCACGGTGGGGTGTAGGGCTGAATGATTTTAAGAAAAAATTGAATTGTGATTTTTCTGGCAGATATCGCGATTTCGATTTCATTCACGATTTTTTTCAATGCCCATGAACATTCGCAAGCATCACAGAAACTTGCATCTTACCATTCAAACACTAAATTCCATAACTGTAATGCAAGAATGAAAACTAAAGTCAAGAATTTATTTCAAATGTCCTATTTATTTAAAAGAAACATGCTATACACAGGGTACATTGAGAGCTTGAGCAACAGCAGTTATTACAACTGAAGAACCAAAGGAGCCGTCTGTGGCTCAACTTAAGTAGAGCAAAGAAATACGGCTCATTCGTTCTGCTTGACCACAGATCAGTAGTTGTGGCATAATACTCCACATTTTCCAGCTCTTTCACCACCTTTTCTTTACATTCTGCGTACAGAATGGATTTTTATTTCCTACGAGGAGGACTCAAATAATAATGTGTTTAATGCAGCTTTGCGCACATTTGTTTACGTTATACAGAAGTGAAACTTTAAACCACATGGCTAATTTGCATAAACTATAAGCGCTGAAAAAACAGCTCACTCCTTGTGCCGCTGATGCAGTCAGCTTCTGTTGGACTAAAGGGCAGGACTCAGTGGAATATGCGTGTTCTTTCTGTGACTGAGGGATGTTCTGCCTATGGTGAGTCTGTTCTGTGCTTCTATCGCGTTGGAGATGGTTCATGTTAAACTTTTCAGAGATTATATGTGTGCAGGTCGTACGTGTGCAGCGCAGGTTTTTATTTAACAGCAGTCATTTCACTCATGCACTTTATTTATGTTGGCTACTGTTGTGATGAAAAGACTGAAAGGTGTAAATAATTCTCTTAAGACTTGCGCTTATGAGCTGTAGTGGAGGAGTTTTGCCTGTAGTTCCCCTGGTTTGCACAGGTTTAGATGTCAAAAGGGTTTTGTGGCTCCGGGTGTTTTCTTTTCTATGGGAGACGCCTTTATCTGCATGAATCCATGTGCTCTGAATCAGCTACAAATCTCTTAATAGTACGATGATCATGCTTAAGTTTTCGTGAAATATTTAAGGCAGGGGTCTCAAACTCAATTCACCTGGGGGCCGCTGGAGGCAGAGTGTGGGTGAGCCTGGGCCGCATCAGGTTTTCCACAAGACAGTGTTAATTTTGTTGACGAAAACTATGACGAAATTATTTCGTCAACGAAGGTTTTTTGCGGACGAAAACGAGACGAAAACTAAATAAAAATTACTTTTAAATGACTAAAACGATGACGAAATAGACGGACATTTTCGTCAACAAATAAAAGACGAAACGAAAATATAACCCGTGACGAATAATAGATCCATGGTGACGAATAAGTGGTCAGGACTCCTCAGGAGAAGAGAAAGAGGAACGAGCGGCCGCTGCGCTAAAGAGCCAATCACAGCGCGCGTTGTTGCGTGGTGCCGAAAAGCTAACGCGCCCCGCCGAGAAACATGAGGAGGACAGAGGAGCAACAAGTGCTAAGAGAAGATGTTGGCGACTGGGATTGGGAGAAAAAGACGGTCTGACCTGTGGTCTCACTTCACGTTTGATAAAGAGAATAAGACGACGTGTAAACCATGTGGCGCGTCAATCAAGGGGAAAAAGAGTTAGAGTTAGAGTTTTAGAGTTCAAAGGTTGTTACAGTACTTGTTATGCATTAATAAGCTGCAGTAATAAACTGTATAGGGCAAAAGGGCCTTTGACACCTGCACTTTAATTTTTTTTAAATATATTTTGGATTTAGCTGTGAATTATCATTTTGACAGTTACTGATGTGGTATACACTGGTGTCATAAAGACAGACAGCAATAATTTATACTGTCTTTGTGCTTTGTTTGCTACTGCTTTTCCATTTAAACACTGAAACACATTTTCAATAAAAACAGTTGTGTTTAAATATAAAGTGTGAAATGTTTGCATATTAATATCCCAATTTCAAGAAAGTATAGTTTTATTTTAAATGTAAAAGGTAAAAATTTATACTTGTGAAAAGCTTTTAGTTGACTAAATCTATTGTAATTTTAGTCGACTAAATCTATTTTCATTTTAGTCGACTAAATCTATTTTCATTTTAGTCGACAATCTATTTTCATTTTAGTCGACTAAAACTAGACTAAAACTAAAACAAATCTGATGACTAAAACTAGACTAAAATTAAAAGTAATTTTAGTCAAAAGACGAAGACTAAAACTAAATAAAAATTTCTTATCAAAATTAACACTGCCACAAGAAAAGCTTTGTTAAAAAAAATTTCCAATCTTCTCACATCTCTTTATTTTAACTTTTTAACACAAAATAAGGTGAAAAAATAACTAAACAAATTAAGAATTAATAAGAAAATAAATATAAATAATATTAGATTTCTCTAGTCAGCGACTATATGTGGTTTCTTCAGTCTTCTATATCTGCTGTATTCAGATTCAAATGTCTGTATGTTCTTTAACCTAACATGAATTGTCCTAAACATGAATGGAACATTGAAGAATATGAACTGTTCTTTTGAACATGGCTTCTCTTGCCTACTACTTGCTGCTAGAGACCTGGCAGCGCTTCCTCTCGCAATGTGTGTATAAATATCCAGATTTTCGTCCAGAATTTCCGGACTATAAGCCGCTACTTTTTACAATGATGCGGCTCATATATGGACGGATTATTCGTTTATCAACACAGCGGATGCGCGCGCAGCCTGAGCACAGAAAGTGCTGCTGTCTGTGCGGTGAACATGAAGTTACAACACTAGTGAGCGCTGTTGTCCGTGCACTAAAATAGTTTATCGCCATGTGATGAAATAAGTTCTGATGCTAAATGAACATTAGTGAGAGGGATAAGTCTTAATGACCCGTAAGCGGTAAATGCAGATGAGTGCATAAAGGACGAGAAGAAACGTCTCAAACTTCAGTAGCTGGACATCCACTCATACCTGACCGATACAACTAACCCCGACCCCAGGAGAGCCTGAAATCTGCTACAATCCTACGAGACACTGACATGATCCCAGACAGGACAGCAGCTTTTTTTGCAGGAGACATGCACAGTAGAGCGCCAAGTGACGGGGCGCAAGAGCGAGACAGACAGGTGAAGAGATGATGTACTGAGGAAGATGCTCGTTTGACTTTGTTTTGAACAGTTATTTTGTGCTTCATGCACACACCCTCCTCATGGAAAACACACAAAGAAATGCATATGACGCAGCATTGAAGTTAAAGGCAACTGATCTGACTGTCGAAGAAGGAAACAGAGCTGCTGCACGTGAGCTTGGCATCGATGAGTCGATGGTGAGAAGTTGGTGACAGCAGCATGACGAACTGACTCAATGCAAAAAGACAACATAAGCTTTCAAAGGCAATACAAGCAGATCCTCCGAATTTGAAAACATGGACACCTGCGGCTTATAGACAGGTGCGGGTATATATATTTATATACATTTTATATATGTAATAATGTCCCGCTGGGCAGCAACTTAAAATAACTTTTTTTTTTTTTTTGAAGTGTTGTGAACGTAGCGCACTGGGACAAATGTCCGTGTGTGCCCAATGCAAACGAATGTCCGCGTTTACCCAATAGAAACGAATGTCCGCATGTGCTCAATAGAAACGAATGTCCGCGTGTGCCCAGTAGAAACGAATGTCCGCGTGTGCCCAGTAGAAACGAATGTCCGCGTGTGCCCAATATAAATGAATGTCCGCGTGTGCCCAACGTAAACGAATGTCCGCGTGTGCCCAGTAGAAACGAGGCAGCCAGCCAGGCACGAAAGAAAACACTGCATGGCAACGCTGCTGTAATTTTCACTCATTAAGAAATGTTTCTCTGCTTGCATCAAGCCTGGCCGATGTCCTGCCCCTGAGAGCCATACACCCCACTAGGGCTGAACGATCTATCGTTTTAGACCGAAAATCGCGATCTCAGACAACACGATTTTTGGATCGTTAAAGCCACGGTTTTTTGCAGCGCTCCTAACTGACCCAGGTTTTGTTTCGTCAACTATTTCACACATGTACGTCACCTCCCTGCTGCGCTGCTGAGCTCACCAATCAGAAGCGGCAGCACAGGTCACGTGTTCTCGACTCCAGCTCACTAATCAGAAGCGGCAGCACAGGTCACGTGTTCTCGACTCCAATCAGTGTAGCTGGTCATCAATTTCAGAAATGGCTTTAGCGGGACCAGAAGCGGAGTCTGGGGTTTTGAACCCAAACTAAAACAGCACGTCGGTCATTTGGCAGTATTTCGGGTTTGAGGCTGCAGACGAACATCAGAAACAGGTGCTGTGCAAAACATGTCGTGCTAAAGTTGCCACATCCAGTGGAAACACAACCAATTTATACCGCCATACGCGCATTTGCATGACGAGTGCGCACCATCCTCCACTACAGCTCATAAGCACAAGTCTTAAGACAATTATTTACACCTTTCAGTCTTTTCATCACAACAGTAGCCAACATAAATAAAGTGCATGAGTGAAATGACTGCTGTTAAATAAAGACCTGCGCTGCACACGTACGACCTGCACACGTATAATCTCTGAAAAGTTTAACATGAACCATCTCCAACGCGATAGAAGCACAGAACAGACTCACCATAGGCAGAACATCCCTCAGTCACGGAACACGCATATTCCACTGAGTCCTGCCCTTTAGTCCAACAGAAGCTGACCGCATCAGCGGCACAAGGAGCGAGCTGTTTTTTCAGCGCTTATAGTTTATGCAAATTAGCCATGTGGTTTTAAGTTTCGCTTCTGTATAACGTAAACAAATGTGCGCAAAGCTGCATTAAACACATTATTATTTGAGTCCTCCTCGTAGGAAATAAAAATCCATTCTGTACGCAGAATGTAAAGAAAAGGTGGTGAAAGAGCTGGAAAATGTGGAGTATTATGCCACAACTACTGATCTGTGGTCAAGCAGAACGAATGAGCCGTATTTCTTTGCTCTACTTAAGTTGAGCCACAGACGGCTCTTTTAGTTCTTTAGTTGTAATAACTGCTGTTGCTCAAGCGCTCAATGTACCCTGTGTATAGCATGTTTCTTTTAAATAAATAGGACATTTGAAATAAATTCTTGACTTTAGTTTTCATTCTTGCATTACAGTTATGGAATTTAGTGTTTGAATGGTAAGATGCAAGTTTCTGTGATGCTTGCGAATGTTCATGGGCATTGAAAAAAATTGTGAATGAAATCGAAATCGCGATATCTGCCAGAAAAATCACAATTCAATTTTTTCTTAAAATCGTTCAGCCCTACACCCCACCGTGGTTGGTAGATTCGTTTAGCTCCACACACAACACTGTAAAGTGCCATACATATCAAACTCGCGGGCCGCACTAACATTAAACTTTCATATTAAGGCAGGGGCCACAAACTATCATCCTGCGGGCCGCAATTGGCCCCTGGGCCGCAAGTTTGAGACCCCTGATTTAGAGCATCCTCAAGTGAAAGATCTATGAGGGTGGGAGGCAGTTCACATCCAAACAGCAGCTCTGGGAGGCTATTCTGACATCCTGCAAAGAAATTCAAGCAGAAACTCTCCACAATCTCACAAGTTCAATGGATGCAAAAATTGTGAAGTTCCGGTCAATTAAGGGGTCCTATGTTCAAATGTAACTTGACCTGTTAAGATGTTTTGATTGAAACTGCTTTTGATTTCAGTAATATGCTAAAGCTTCTAGCTGAAAAATAAACAAATGGCCATTTTCAGGTCTTTACAACAATAACATGGTTTGAAACTCTGTTGTGGGTAATAATTTGGAACAGTGCATTTAAAGTGCATTTGAATTGTACTCTAAACACTTGAAAGACTTGAAAATTATGATGACTGTCATTTATATTGACAATTTGGCAAAATCAGAGAAAAATATAATTTGCATAATTATTTGGAACACAGTGTATATCTGACCTGGAGAAAGACAAATTTGACATTAAAGGCCTCATATTCTGCTGTTTATTGTTATAATGTTATTTCCTCATCAGAAACATACCTGGAGTTGTGTTTTTTTTCATTCACACGTGTATATTTGCATATTTAGGATGAGTTCTTCTCTTGAAAGGAAAAGCACACACTGTTCCATCTTGTGATGTCATGTGGTAATACAGGAATTTACTTGTACATAGACACTTTTTTCGTCTTTTCTTTAGAGTGGGTGAAACATCGTGCAGTTTCGCACATGGGAAACCTACTCTGACTACAGTTTTATTGCTCGCGGTAGTCTTTTTCGCACTTTTTGGATCCGTGTCTGGGACTCCATTCAGCCACGGCTTGGAGCGCATCAAGTACGAACGTGATGCGCTCCTCGGTCTACGCGGCCCCGCTTTGCTCCACGCCGGGAAACCAGAGGTCCCAGTGGAAATACAGAGAAAAAGAAGAGGGTGCAGAGGTGGACGGAAAAAACGGAGACCGTATCTGCCTTCGGTGGTTATGGGAAACGTCCGCTCCATCTCCAACAAGACCGAGGAGCTCACCGCACTGACCCGGCATCAGCGGGAGTACTGGGACTGCAGCGTGATGTGTTTTACGGAGACGTGGCTGAATGAACACATATCGGACAGATTTACACTGAAGCGGGCGGACAGAACTGCCGCTAGGAGCGGTAAGAAGAAGGGAGGCGGGCTGGCGGTGTTTGTGAATGAGCGGTGGCGCCACCCGGCTAACGTGTACGTCAAACAACAGCTGTGTACCCCGGACATTGAGTTGCTCGCAGTGGGCATGCGGCCGTATTACCTGCCGAGGGAATTCTCACACGTGATCACGTATTGTGTGTATATCCCCCCTTCCGCCGATGCGACGGCGGCCTGTGAACAACTCCACAACAGCGTAGTGCTGATGCAGACCCGGCATCCCAGAGCCCTGGTTTTAATCAGCGGGGACTTCAACCACGTCTCCCTGTCCGCCATTCTCCCCACTTACACACAGTACGTCACGTGCCCCACGAGAGACAATAGGACTCTGGACCTCCTGTATGCGAACATCAAAGACGCTTACACCTCCGTCCCTCTCCCCCCGCTTGGACGCTCAGACCACAACCTCGTCAAACTGCTCCCGCAATACACACCAAAGGTGCGAAGAGGACCTGCGCGGAAGCTGTCTGTGAAGCTGTGGACTGAAGAGGCCAATGAGAGTTTGAGGGACTGTTTCCAGACCACAGACTGGAACATGTTCAGCAGCTCTTATGGAGATGACATCAATGGCCTGACCCACTGCATCACGGACTACATCAACTTCTGCGTGGAGAGCACTGTGCCAACCCGGAGGGTACGGTGCTTCTCCAACAACCACCCGTGGGTCACCCCTGAGCTCAAAGACCTCCTGAACCAGAAGAAGAGGGCTTTTAACTCAGGGGACAGAGAGGAGCAGAAGAGGGTCCAGCGGGAGCTTCAGTGGAGGATTCGTCGGGCCAAGAAGGATTACGGGAAGAAAATGGAGGAGCAGCTGGCCCAGAACAACGTGCGGGATGTGTGGAGAGGTCTGAAGAACATCTCAGGATTTGGTCAGAACACCAGAGGGACATCTGATGGAGATCAGCGCTGGGCGGATGAACTAAACGTTTATTTCAACCGTTTTGATTGTCCCCCCATCCCCTCTGCCTCTTTCTCGGATCCCCCCTCTCCACACACCCCCAGGCCACTGGACACCCCCCCCCTTCCCAGACCGACTGCACCCACCACCCACGTCTCCAGCTCACTTCACACCGACTGTTCCCAGCACCAGCCCCCCTCTGCCCCCCACCCCCGGCAGTCCACCCCAGTCCCCCCCTTACTCCTCCCTCTACATCACACCGGATCAGGTGAGGAGAGAGCTGAGGCGGCTGAAACAGAGAAAATCTGCAGGACCAAATGGCATCTGCCCCAGGCTGCTGAGGACCTGCGCGGACCAGCTCTGTGAGGTTCTCTGCTACATCTACAACCTGAGCCTCAGCCTGGAGAAGGTCCCTGTCCTGTGGAAGACCTCCTGTGTGGTACCAGTTCCAAAAACAACACATGCCAGGGAACCGGCCCACTTCAGACCAATCGCCTTGACCTCTCACCTCATGAAGACCATGGAGAGGCTGATCCTCAGCTACCTCCGCTCCGTGGTGAGCTCCACTCTGGACCCGCTGCAGTTTGCCTACAAGCCCAACATCGGAGTAGAGGACGGCGTCATCTACCTGCTGCAGCGGGCGCTCACCCACCTGGAGACTGCCGGGAGCGCTGTGAGAGTCATGTTCTTTGACTTCTCCAGCGCCTTCAACACCATCAGGCCGGCACTGCTGCGGGGGAAGCTGGAGGATGCCGGAGTGAACGGACATCTCGCCGCCTGGACCATCGACTACGTCACTGACCGGCCGCAGTATGTGAGGCTGCGCGGCTGTGAGTCAGAGGTGGTTGTCTGCAGCACTGGGGCCCCACAAGGAACTGTCCTTTCACCCTTCCTCTTCACTATCTACACCTCGGACTTCACCTACAACACAGACACCTGCCATCTCCAGAAGTTCTCTGACGACTCAGCCCTTGTGGGCTGTGTGTCTGAGGGGAATGAGCTGGAGTACCGATCGGTCATCAGGGACTTTGTGGACTGGTGTGAGCACAACCACCTGTGCCTTAACACCAGTAAGACCAAGGAGATGGTGATCGACTTCGGGAGAAGGACACTACTTCCCTCACCGGTGAACATCCAGGGACAGGACATAGAGACAGTGGACAGTTTTAAGTACCTGGGTGTTCACCTCAACAATAAACTGAACTGGTCCCACAACACTGACGCCCTGTACAAGAAGAGCCAAAGTCGCCTCCACCTTCTGAGGAGACTGAGTTCTTTTGGAGTGTGCAGGCCCCTGCTCAAGACTTTCTATGACTCTGTGGTGGCCTCTGCTCTCCTCTACGCTGTTGTCTGCTGGGCCCCGAGCAGTACAAAGCGGGACAGGAAAAGACTGAACAAACTAGTCAGGAGGGCCAGCTCTGTCCTGGGCTGTCCTCTGGAGTCTGTGGAGGAGGTGGGTGAGAGGAGGGTGCTGGCCAAACTCACATCCATCATGGCCGACACCTCTCACCCTCTGCACCGAACTGTAGAGGAACTGAGCAGCACCTTCAGCGGCCGACTGAGGCACCCTCAGTGTAAGAAGGAACGCTACCGCAGGTCCTTCATCCCCACTGCTGTCAGACTGTACAACTCCACTGTGTAACACATGCAATAACCTGTGCAATAACCTGTGCAATAACCTGTGCAATAACCTGTGCAATAGCCCGTGCAATAACCTGTAACCATGTCACCTCATCAGTAACCGCCTCCACTGTCCTCAGATTATATATTTATATATTTGTATATTTGTATTCTTTTACATATATATATTATATAAGAGATATGTTTTATTATATATTTACATTTCTTTCACTCCCTGTACATAAGAGCTACCTGATGTTGTAAATATGTTAATATTTATTGTGATTTTATTTTTTATTTACTTATTGTTCTGAGTGTTTGCACAATTTTTCACAACTTTTTGCACTATACTGTCCCCTGACTGTGAGCTTCTGTCACGAGTGAATTTCTCCTCTGTGAGATCAATAAAGTCTTATCTTATCTTATCTTAGGAAGTGCTTGATTGTGTTTTTAAACTCCATACACCTTCACTAGAATAATTTGGATAATTTTAGCTCTGGAATTGCCAATCAATATTGAACTAAAAGGTAAAAGATAGCTAAAAGGTAGCTACCACTTCCATGACATCACAAGGTGGAACAGAGCATTATGAGCTGTGGAGATGTAGACAGACCAATAACCCAGGACTACACAGACGTGTAAATGAAACAAAACACCACTCCCGGTCTGTTTTTGATGAGGTAACAACATTATAACATGGCTTAAAGCTCACAGGAATCCATTTTTTGTGATATAGGACCTTTAATGTCCCAAAAAAAACCTCAACAATGAATTTCTCCAGGCTTTCAAAAGAGATGGGTTCGTTTCAAACAGTAGAAAAGCTTTTGAGTGACAAGTTGAAAATACTATATGACATTTTCAGTGTAGATTTTACCTTTTCCAGGTGGGGTCAGACACACAGCTTGGCTTAATGCAGACAGGACGCTCAGCTCCGCCAGGCCTATTCTTAGTTTCCCAGCAAGCGACCTGTCAATCAAAAACAAAGACCCGCCCTCTTTAGTATTCATGGCTGTACGTACCTGCTGCCACCAAACAGCCCTCAGCCATACCAATACACCTGCGCTGCAAAACAAATCTGTGACAAGTAAAATGAAGATTATGGATCATTTGAGTTGTTTTTGACAAGATAAGATGTATTTAAACAAGATTATTTGATGCATTTAAAGCAAAAACATCAAACAATTGAGAAATTGTTGCCGTTTTGTCCCCTGTCAAGTTTTCAGACTTTACTAAGCCTGAATTATTGACTGTAGTGGCTCCGCGACCCACCCCCGGATAAAGAGGAAGGAAAAGGGTGGATGCATACTATTCACCAAACCAAGTCATAATTAGAAAAACATGAGCTGTCATATGTACTTTGTTCATGCATGTGTAGCCATTATAAAAATGTACCACATATTCTAATCCTGATTGTAGTCATTCTAATTGATGCAGATAACCTTTTTTTCAGCGCAGCCTTAGTATATGTCCTTTCCCACACACACACTCACAGTCAGACATACACATGTATGTCTATGTGAGTGTCTCTCTCTCTCTCTCTCACACACACACACCCACACCCACCCACACCCGCACGCGCACACACGCACACACACACAAATAAATAGTGGATTGGATCCGCTGGTGTGATATGCGTTTTACCTGATGATGTAGCGCGCTTCAGAAAAACGACAGGCCACGAAAAGCCCTTTGATGATGTCGATTTTCTTATTCATGGCCTGAGGGGGCGACGGAAAATGAGATTCACAGAGGAGCAGAAGAAGACAGAGCAGAGGGAATGCAAAAGAGAGAGGTCACTGCACCGAGCACACACGGGAAATATACACACAACAGATGCTAGTATGATACAGGCTAACATGGCAAAGTTAATGGTTTGATTGCCTGCAGACTGTGGGCTTGTTTTAAACAAAATAAGCAGCTGCAATAGATAAAGGTTTAGAGGATCTATGGGAATGAAGAAATAGTCAAAATAGTTTCCTATCTGAGAATCTACTGTTTTATAAAGGAAAAGATAATTATTTTCTAGTTAACGCAGATGTTATAGAACAGTAATGATTAGAGCCGTCATCGACTAAAGAAATTTTTGTTCCACTACAGACACGTTCTGAATAAAATATCATAATATCAAATATCATAATCAAATATCATTAAAAAAAAAAAAAAAAAAAAAGACAAATCAAAATTTTTACGATCCATTAAAGCTACTAAAGGACTACAGCAATTGTAATGATTAGAATATGTTATTGAAGCAATTAATATTCCATCCCTTCATTTTAAAGGTCTTATTTTACACAAATCTTCCTCTTGTGAGTTTTTTTTTTTTTTACCTCATCAAAATCATACCTGGAGTTGTTTTTTATTTCACTCACACATGTTTGAGAAACCCTTTTTTATTATTAGTCTGTCATCTCCCTAGCTCAAAATGCAGTAATCCCTAATCAAGGTGTATGGAGCTTAAAAACACAGTGGAGCACTTCCTGTATTACCACATGACATCACAAGTGTTTTCCATTTGAGAGAAGAACTCAGCCTGAATATGCAGGGTTTGTGTGTTAAACATGAGAATAAAACAAAACACAACTCCAGGTCTGTTTGTGATGAGGAAACAACATTATAACATAGATGAGAAAATAGCGTAATATGGGGCCTTTAAAGAGGGGTGTCTCATACTAAACTTTTCTGATCTTTCTACCATGTTTTTACCATGTACATTTTTCAGTGAATACAGCATTTTCAAAGCAACAAAGGTAACATGATCTAAATATGTTATGTTTTAGCAATTAATACCCCATAGAAGTGTAATACCCCCTCTTTAATGTAAATCTACATGTGTGATTGTGAACAGTCCAGACTCACAGAGTTTCCGCTCATGGCTGCGATCTCCTTCAGTTTCTTGAACACGGCAGTGGCGGTCAGACTCGCCGGCTGAAACATCATCCTTTGATTACTCCGAGAGCTCTCAGCAACCAGCCCCAGGTCCCCCCTCTCCTGAGCCTCTGCTTTGATTTTATCCAACTGACGACCTACAGACAAAACAATAAAGTATGAAAGATCCTGTATTTTATTACCTAAGATGTGCCCCTGTTTGGTCTTAAACACATTTCATGTTTTATTAGTTTTCACACTCACCTGTTGCCTGGGCCACGGCCTTCATGAGCACGGTCTCTCCCACTCCTAGCTCCATCCCCAGGTAGGCGGGGCCCAGCTGATTTAAGCACAGGTACACACAGCACAGCAGGTCATCTAAGATAAGATAAGATAAGATAAGATAAGATAAGATAAGATAAGATAAGATAAGATAAGATAAGATAAGATAAGATAAGATAAGATAAGATAAGATAAGATAAGATAAGATAAGATAAGATAAGATAAGATAAGATAAGATAAGATAAGATAAGATAAGATAAGATAAGATAAGATAATCCTTTATTTGTCCCACAATGGGGAAATTGCAGTGTCACAACGCAAGTTTCAGAAACAGTAGGAAAATAAGAGCATGCATCAAAATCAAGATAAATAATAATAAGTATCTACAGCAGAGGAGGAGGGTCAGGTATCCCACAATGCAACAGGGTAACCCATAATGCAACCAGGTAACCCCCAATTCAACAGGATATCCAAAAGAACATGGAAAAGGCTGGGTCCGAATGTCTCCACAGCCCCAAACCCCTCATTCGCTGCATTCTCCTGCACCATTTAGAGGACTATACAGTGCACTCATTCACAGAGAGATTCAGACACTCAGCTCACTACATTTGGGTCATGTGACTCTGGTGTCTGAGTGAGAAAAATCTAAAGACTAAACTCTGATAAAACTTGATTTCTGTCATAAATAATGATCAGATCAGACTGGCACGAGGATTTATGGACTAATAATAACAATGCGTTTTATCTGAGATGTGGAAATTTTAACGGCTCAAGCTGAGGTAAGCAGCTGACACTAGCACCTTACGCTAGCATCTTTATACCATAACAGTTTATTTAAAAGTGTTTTATTCAGAATCAGGATCTACAGGGCCATAAACCAGAGCTTCATTTGCTTCATTCACAAGTGTTGTGGCCAGTTAAACACGAGTCACTGTCTGATTTTCAAGGTGCATTGTGGGAAATTATGAATGCACTATTTTTTCATCTGCTGGACATTTGGACATCATTAAAAATGGCATGACCCCTAAATAGTGCCCTAAGTAGGGAAGAGTGTGGATTCAGCCAAGCCTCAGTAAATGATAAAATACGATAGCCTGACAGAAGCCAATTCTGGTAAAACAGAGCAGAGCCTACAGTTAGAGTCACACCCCCAGGGAATCTTGATGACATCAGCTGCAAATTGTGGTTTTAATCATGTCAATCACACATCAGTTACTATGATACTGACTCCAGCCTGGGCAGTTTTCATAAAAGTTGTGTAATTTGAGCCATGGTGAAGTTTGAACAACAAAGGCCCCAGAGCTGTGTTTGCATAGAGAAAAGCACTTCTCCCTTTGTCAGCTCCAAAATTGGACTGAGCCTAAAATAGACTCCTCTCACACTGTGTGTCAGCCTGGACTAAGAAACAGAAGAGAAGTGTCAGAAAACAGAGGGGTTCATTTATCATGACTTCAGGTGGAATAACCTCTTCTCTCACAATTAAAGGGTTTTTTTCACAATAACATCAGCTTCAGTTCAATATGAACAACATGAACTCCCCCTCCCCTCTGTTTTCATATCATGCATTCAAAGTATCAAATAAGGATTTCCCTATTTCCCTAGAGCTTGTCCTGACAAGATCTCGTGCCACAGGATTTTGCGAAACAAAATTGCCATGAGATGCACACATGCTGAAAATGATCTTGTGAGATTTCTTTTCCATGGCAAAAAGAGAAATTCAATTTGTCAACTGGACAAAAGTTTATTTGGTCGAATACTTTTAGCAGCTCATCCAAGCTGCTTCTTCAGTTCTGGTCAGATGCTGGTGGACACTGCCTTATATCTGCCTAAAGGGAGGAGCTAACTACAATGAAATTACTCTGAGACTACCACACCTATTTGTTTACAGTTTCTGTTAGTTAGGCGGGCCTATTCAATATGCAGTGGGAGTGGGGTGTTGTTAGCATAACCATTCAGGGCCATAATGGGTGTTTTCACACCTCTGGACCTGACATGGCTAGCCCTATTTTATTTGTTTGTTTTGATTTAGGTTTGAGGATAGAATGGTCTACTCCATTCAGTGTAATGAAGACTGCAATGAGCGCTACACTGGAGAAACAAAACAGCCACTTCACAAGAGGATGTACCAACACAGACGAGAGAGCCAGAGTGGACCTCAATCTGCCGTACATCTCCACCTAAAAGCCATGGGCCACTCCTTTGAGGACAGTGAGGTCCAGATCTTGGCCAGAGAAAAGAACCGGTTTGAGAGGTGAGTTAGAGGAAGAGAATCCTTCCTTGAACAGAAATGGAGGTCTCAGACATCATTTGTCTCCCATTTATAACTCTATCCTCAAACCTAAATCAAAACAATCAAAGAAAACAATAGGGCTAGCCAGGTCAGGTCCAAAGGTGTGAAAACACCCATTATGGCCCTGAATGGTTATGCTAACAACACCCCACTCCTACTGCATATTGAACTAACTAACAGAAACTGTAAACAAATAGGTGTGGTAGTCTCAGAGTAATTTCATTGTAGTTAGCCCCTCCCTTCAGGCAGATATAAGGCAGTGTCCACTAGCGTCTCATCAGAACTGAAGAAGCAGCTTGGATGAGCTGCAAAACGTATTCGACCAAATAAACTTTTGTCCAGTTGACAAATTGAATTTCTCCTTTTGCCATGGATTCTACCTGGACGACTGAGGGATTTTACACACATTTCTTTTCCATGTTTTTATGTTTGGATAAGATAACAAAATTAAGTACTGGCGAGTTACATTTTTTGAGAAGGTAATCCTAAAAAGTAGTGCTACAATGACAGCAAAAATATTAAAGTAAATCAAAAATGGTGAGACCAAAACTGCGCAATTTTTTTATTATAAAGAATGTCAAAATCTCATCTTGTCTCGTTCTCGTAGATCTAATCTCTCATGTTGTCTCTCATGTCTCTCGTCCCACCCCTAGATTTCCCCATACCAAATTTTAACGATTATTGCTCAGAATTATTCACGATTACTAAGGCTCTATATTACACATAACTGACTCTTGTGATAATGTATTCTAATGGGACCATGCTCACAACTATGAATGCATTTAAAGAGCCTATTTTACGCCATTTCGTGATCCATGTTATTATATTGTTAGCTAACCAAAAACATACCTGGAGTTGTGTTTTGTTTCTTTCACACATGTTTGAGTAACCCTTTATAATTAGCCTGTCTACATCAGCAAAGCTCAAAATGCTCTGGTCCACCTTGTAATGTCATGAAGTGGTAGTTTTCAAGTTAACCGTTAAATTATCCAGATGATTCTAGCGTAGGTGCATGGAGTTTATAAAAACAAGCAAGCACTTCCTGTATGGCATCACATGACATCACAAGGTGCAACAGAGTGTTTTCAGTTTTAGAGAAGAAATCAGCCACAGGGTTTGTGTGTTAAAGATATGTGAATGAAACAAAACACAACTCCAGGTCTGTTTGTGATGAGGAAACAACATTATAACAGATCAGGAAAATAGCATAAAGCCCTTTAAATGCATTCATAGCGGTCAGCATGGCCCCTTTAGAATACATTACAGTGTATGAAGCCCTATGTTGAGGACACAGACTGCAGTATAATAAAGTTGTGATTAATTGATTGAGACTTGCGTTTACCTGGAGACAGCAGCAGCACTGAGCGGAAGAAATTGGACAGAGTCTCGATGTTTCTGAGCCTGAAAATGACAAAATAAAATTCACATTAGGAGTAAAGAGAGCTCAATGAAAAATGCAGCCATAGGGTTAAGGCCAGGGGTGAGATCTGTTAGAGCGGATAAGCCACTGTCTCTTTATGACATTTTATAAAGCAAAAACATATTATACAACATAGGCATCTGCCATTTTACATCTCCTATACAGCACCATTTCATTCACTTGATCTGCTTGCCCAGTGTTGCTTTCAAATAGACCCATGCAATTTTTCCATTTCTCTGCATCTCTTATGTAACCTTTATGTTAATATGTTACATATGCTACATTATGTAACTTTTATATGCCATACTTTTATTAGTATGGCATTAAACTGACTACCCCCGCGCCCAGTATAAAATGCATGTATTTCGTGGTAATAAAGCGTTAATAAAAACATCAACAATGCAATTAACACTAGATTGTAAATACTTATTATTATTATTTATCTTGATTTTGATGCATGCTCTTATTTTCCTACTGTTTCTGTAACTTGCGTTGTGACACTGCAATTTCCCCATTGTGGGACAAATAAAGGATTATCTTATCTTATCTTATCTTATAGAAGCATTAATGCCATGCTGTGGAACATGAGAACAGCCGGTGATGGACCTGACAACAAAAAGTTACTTAGTTGTACCTTTAATAGATTGTGTTCTAGGCATTTGACTATTATTACCAAATTAGCATATGGCATTACATTACATTACAAGTAATTATTAATATTAGTTTATAGAAGATGGATAGATTTATTTAATGGTGTATTGTGTAACTTTTCTGGTGGTATGCCCGTCAATTGCTTTTCTCCATTTGCTTTGTCTGGAATGTTTCACAGTATGGTGTTAAAACTTTCCATCTTCACGGAAACCAAACCAGACCAAGTTACAGGTCAGATCTGTGGAGAGGTGACCCCGCTCACAGTCAGAAAGCCTGTTTTTCTAGGTATTTTTGAGCTATAAAACCATCTGTTACTGAATAAATATAAGGTAGAGTTGTTTAATGCCATACTGTGGAATATTCCAGACAAAGTAATAATATCTGCATGGAGAAAAGCATTCAATAGACCCTCCACCAGAAAAGTTACACAATGCACTTTCAAGTGGAATTGAACTTCCACTTTTTTTGCTAATAAAATGTGTACACCGTGTAACAGCATTAGCTACTGTTCTTAGTAGTTTTTTGGCAATTTTAGTACAAACTAGGTAATTTTGCAGCTCTCTGGTCAAAAATGCCTAAATCCAGGTTAGTGCTGCCTTCAGTGGCCTCTGCAATTTCCAGTAGTTGGTGACATCACACAGAACTGCCCTGATTACAGCCAGGTGTTTCTGATTACAAAACACTGGCTATAGAGGTCAGAGTTTGACGTGCGGATACCTGTTAGAAAAGTGAAATGAGAGGTATAAGGAACGGTGTGATTGGTCTGAGTGCCCCCTCTCCTTGCTCTCTGTATGAAGTCACTTTCCCCTTCAGAGCGCCATCACAATACAATCAGCGTGCATCCCACTAATGAAACTACTACACACTGCATCAGGTTTGTCAAGTTGCCATGTACAGTTTTGTACCATGTTCTTGTATGGAGAGTTATCACGCATGGGTGACGTAGGCTTGCGGGTGGAGCTTTGGACAGAATCTTACAGCTAAACGTAAGGAGAGTTTGAACAGGGCCCAGGAGAGATCGCTAAATTACCCAAACATGCATGGATGACATATAAAACATCGTCAAGCGTGTTTTTGATTGCATTATATAGTCCAGATGATTTTAGAGTGAAGATGTATGGATTTTAAAAACACAATGTACTTAATGATGTACCAAAGGGTTTATGCGCAATAGGAACTAGATAGATTTAAATATATACATTCTTCATTCGCAGTCTGAAAATCAAGTACCCCACTTTTAATGATAATAAGTCAAATTTAGTTAAAAAAGAATAGAGAAAGTTTTTAATTTAAGACTCCAGATTCTGTCTTTGACCTTATGAAACCAATTTCCATTTCGTATCATTTTTAGTATGTGCTCAATTAAAAGGTGCAAAGTTATCTTCCGTAAAGACTTCAAAAGCACCTTGAAGATGGAGCCAAAGAAACCCATTATTTTTACTTCACTAGACTCAAAAATGAACCATATTTCTACACTACAGCGCTCATAAAAATCTTGCTCCAATTATGTTCAACCAGAAACTCTCAGAACACAGGCTTTGGGAGTAAAGACAGAGGATTGGGAGTTTACTACTAAATAAATAATGTGAAACTGAACAAAACAATGTAGAAATATAACAAAAGCAACACTGTGGTAATAGTTAGGCAGAGAGCAATGGAGTTTTTGTTAAAAATAGAGAATCATACAAACTATTATAGATACCATGACAACAAGAAAAATGTGAAATGCTTAAATCACTTTCATTCAAATCCTGTAATGAATGGAGGGGTGGAAACTTAAATACTTCTCTAGAATACTGAATAACCACTACTGTTCTATCTTTATTACGCATCTTTATTATTCCACCTTGTGGATAACCCCAGATCTACTTTTTGTGCTGATTGCTGTAACACGCCAGTTTATCTCATGTGAAGTCAGAGTCCCTCAACCACCTCTCAGTTCATAAGTTTGAGCAGCGTTCCAGAGCTATTCAACAATGCTAGTGATGGATTACTGTTTATGCATTATTAGCTATAATAAAGCCATTTGTCATGTCAATCATTATTTAATCTTTGCACTGTTTTTCCTTATGACCTCCTGTACATAGCTGAGATATATTTGTATTACTATATTTCTATATTTTAGTATTTTTACTTGTACATATAAATTTATATAATTATATCTTATTTAACACCTGTCTCTTGCCATTTTTGCTACTTATTTAGAATTTATTATTACCATTTATATTTTTGCTCTTTGTTATTATAATATTTTGTGATGTGTGAGCTACTGTGTCCAAATCATTTCCCTTGTGGAGCAATAAAGTTTGTTTAAGTCTAAAAAAATGTACCTTACCTCCATAAACACTGATACATATAACCAATGTTTATTTTGTATATTTGTAAACTGACAACAGAATCACAGCATTTCAAAATCAATCTGACTTATTGTTAAGAGCGTGTGAGACTCACCTGCCTGATTCCTCTTCAATTCTCTCAAAGGTGCGCGCCACAGCCAGATACGGCACTCTGGAACAGTCAGATTAGCATGTTGTTAGCATCCTCGCATTAGCACAAAGGTAATTTTAACATTCACACCATTAGGCTAAGTCAGCTGTTCTCCGCAAAGACCAATTAGCACTACACGGAGATGTGGTCTGACCAGCAGAGTTATCAAAATGTGAGAAAAACACAGGGCCCAGGAGCTAAAGGTCACCGTTGTCAAAGGACGAGAGCCAACTGGACAAAATACTGCCACCAGGAATTATTAAACCTCCGAGCTTCAGTGTAAACACAGCTAGTGTCCTTTTCAAAAATCACACTGGGCTCAGGTACAGGAGCTGAACTTTACATAAGAGGGACTTGGCTCTGGAAATTTTCACAATACTGAGCTAAAATGATCAATCTTTCAAATGGCAGGTGCTACTTGGCAAGAAAAAACACAAAGCTAACACAATGCTCTTCAAATTATACACAAGCAATAATATTAAAGGTGCATCATGTAACTTTTCTGGTGGAAAGTCCTGTGGAGAGGCAACCCCGCTCACAAGATATTTTTGGAGCAATAAAACCACCAAGCACTATGCATTTTATTTTAGAATTTCCACATTCACTTCGAATCACAATATCACCTATATAGCTTACACGTTGTACAATAGGCTGTTAATATAGCATTGCATTACCTTCTTGTTATTTTTATTTCTTCGTTATCAAAACACACGGATCACAATTTAGAGCAGAAGCAGAGCCTTTTTAAAACCACCAGTTGGTGCTATAGAACACATCAGCACCTCATCTATGCATCACTGCCACCTATACACTGGTGAGTTTAATATACAATGGAACCACTAAAACTGAACTTAAAGGGTCCTTATTACGCAGTTTTCTGAGCTATGTTATAATGTTGTTTCCTTGTCAAAAACATATCTGGAGATGAGTTCTTCTCTCAAATGGAAAACACCCTATGCCACCTTGTGAAGTCATGTGGTGATTCAAGAAGAGCTCAACTTTGTTCTTAAAACTCCATACACCTTCACAAGAATCATTTGGATCATTTCAGCCTTGAAATTGCCAAAAGGTAAAAGGAGCTGTTAACTTGAAAATTACCACTACATGACATCACAGGGTTGAACAGAGCATTTTGAGCTTTGGAGATGTAGACTAATAAAGGGTTACTCAAACATGTGTGAATGAAACAAAACACAACTCCAGGTAGGTTTTTGATGAGGAAACATTATAACATGGCTTAAAGCTGACAAGAATCAATTTCGTGTAATATAGGACCATTAAGTAGAAATGTACTGACCAGCAAACTAGCTTAAATTGTTATAATTAATGACAATTCCCACTCACTTTTGTCCATGCTTCCAACAGGCGTGGTTTATGGGGTGGTAGTTTGGTCTGGAAGGATCGTAGTCAGTCTGTCTTGATGTTACCTCACTGAAAATTAGAAACATAAAAACACTGATTTGTAGCAATAACACAGATTAGTTCTAATAATAAATAACACAACAGATGTGCAAGTTAGTGAACACAAGCTGATCAGAACAAAGGCCACATACATCAAGTTCAACTCAAACAAAAAAGTTCTTCTCAAAGTAGCTCAAGTTTTAAAGCACTTCAGAAGAATTACATAACTAAAATAGCGTTTAAAAATGAATGACTTATTACATTAATATTTAGCTCTCACCGGTTCTTTCACATAATCATAATGCATTACTTTTATCTAGACACTCAAAGTCACTTAACTATGTGTATAATTCATAACTCCTCACTCCACTACACTCTGGTTTAAGAGTCTGTTCAGTCTGTAGTCACACGTGCCCAGAGGCAGACTGTCAGAGGTGTGGCTGTTTAGAACTGCTTTTACGCCCCACTAAACCACAAAACAGAAACTAAACTAGGACTAAACCAGGACCAAAACAGGACTGAACCACAGCTAATCCAGGAGTAAACTGGGACTAAACCAGGATTAAATCAGGACTAAACCAGGTCTAAAATCAGAATCAAACCACAACTAAACCAAGAGTAAACTATGACTAAACCAGGTCAAAACCAGAACTAAATCACAACTAAACCAGGACTGAATCAGAACTAAACCACAACTAAACCAGGAGTAAACCAGGACTAAATCAGAAGTAAATCAGGACTAAACTAGGCCTAAACTATGACTAACCCTGGTCTAACTCAGAACTAAACCATGTCTAACTCAGAACTAAACCACAACTAACTCCTCATTCTACTGCACTCTGGGTTTAAAGAGCCTGTTCGTCTGTAGTTACATGTGCCCAGAGTGCATTGTGGTTATATATTAATAACAGGATTTGGTTCAGATTTTAAACACATCTAGAAGAATGAACTAAAACACTGAAATCTGAAATAAATACATGAATCACATTTCAGAACATGTTTGAACAGATCTAAACTACAGGGATCACAGTTTTTATGCAGAAAGAGAGGAGATTTTGTTGTTTGTGAAGAAAATTATGGTGCTTTAAAAATTGCAGCCTTCGTGATTTGCTAATTGCATCCAATCCAATTGCGATTTTGTTTAGATTATAGCCCTAATTTAAAGGTGCATTGTGCAACTTTTCTGGTGGAGGGTCCACCATCTGCTTGTTTCTATGGATATGTCACTGCTCTGCCTGTAATGTTCCACAGTATGACATTAAACAGCTCTACTTTACATTTATTCAGTTACAGGTGGTGTTATAGCTCAGAAATACCTAGAAAAACAGGCATTCTAACTGTGAGCGAGGTTGCCTCTCCACAGATCTGACCTGTAATTTGGTCAGGTTTCTCAATGAAGATAAAAACGTTTAATGCCATACCAGAGAAAGCAATAACATTTTCATGGAGAAAAGTATTTGAAAGGCCCTTCACCAGAACAGTTATATAATACAGCTTTAAACAACTTGATAAAATATAATAACTTAGCTATTTAAAGCTAATTTAAATGAAAAGACTAAACCACAATAAAATACAATATAAACGTTGGCATTTAAGTCACAGTATATAAATGTGAAAAAAATTAGTAGAATAAAAGCATGTAACTTTAAGCAGGCTTGCATCTCCACAACCCTGACTCTTACTTAGCCTGCATTAGAGCCTCCTCCTGCTTGTTTCCATGGAAATGTTGTTTCTTTGGTGATAATACTCCACACAGTAGGGCTTAAAATTTATCTATCTCCATAGAGAATGAGAAGTATGGTTTAAACTTTCTATTTCCATGGAATTCTGCAGGTAAACGTGCCACCTCTAGAAAGTTACACACTGCACCTTCAAACATTAAAGGCACTATACTTGATTTTTACTTATAAACGTGAAAACAGAATTATTTCATCTTCTACTGTTAGCAGTGGTCCAAAGTCAGATTCCTAGCATCCTATTTATTCACTGCAATGAGTTTATAAGCTCTTTTCAGAGCTTTCAGAGACCAAAGAAGAGTTTTGCCATCACCTCATGGTTCGTGGTCGATAAGAGCTGCTTATACAGTGCTTATTGATGTGCACTGGAGCAAGATACATTTTACTTTACTACATGAAAAATTGTGTACAGTCCCTTTAAGCAATTCCACCTCATTATAGCTGCTGTTACTCTGTTTTTCACTCAAACCTTTTGGCCCTCGCGAGGCTCTGACAGACTCTAAAGGAAAAAGTGTGTTCGGTCTCGTGTTGTAAATATTTGTCATTTTGAGGTCACACACAGAGTGACAAAGGTTTGTTCAGACATGACAGTGAATGGGGGAATTAGAGACTCACTGTGATCAGCCTCATGTCAGGGCCAGTTATAAATGAGTACCTGTATTTAAAAAGGTACACAGTGTTAAAGAGCCTGTACCATTTTTTTTTTTTTCATGTATTTGAGCAAAATTTGTAGACTGTAAAAATCTCATACAGTGCCTTTAAAAGGGTCAGTATTACACCATTTTCCGATCTATGTTATAATTGTTATACAATTGTTTCCTCATAACAAACAGACCTGGAGTTGTGTTTTGTTTCATTCATACATGTTTAACCCTGCAGATCTAGTTCCTCTGAAACAGAAAACCCTCTGTTCCACCTTGTGATGTCATATGGCAATACAGGAAGTGGCCCACTGTGTTTTTTAACTCACCTTTTATTATTTATTTAGAATTATTTGGAACAGAACATTTTGAGCTTTGGAAATGTAGACAGACAAATAATAATGGATTACTCAAACATGCGTGAATGAAACAAAACACAATCAGGTTTGTTTTTGAGGCGGTAACAACACTATAACATGATTTAAAATGTTAACCAATTCTGAATGATTCATTTAAATACAGTAGTTATTATACTCTTTATGAACAGAGCTCGTAGAGGATAGTTTTCTGTTTTCAGGCCCCACGTGCAGTAGAGTCCATCTTCAGATTTGTCTTTGTTTTCTCCTCCGCTGCACACATCTCTTCCACTTTGAGCCGAGGAGCTAAAATGGCTTCTCAGTTGTGTTCTAAATGGACTGAGCAAAATCTGTGAGGTTTCAAATGGGTTTGTTTTATACAAATAAAATCTGGCATTAATTCTTCTTAAGCGACTGCTGGAGCAAAAAAGACAAAGATTGGATTTACCTGTGCAAAGCAGCAAAGAGCTCCTATTGGATAATTACTGAAGTTATTTAGTCTTGGCAGAATTGTTTCAGCTTTCTAACTATCCGCAAACCAGAAGATATTTTGCTAAATAAATGGTTTTGTTAGGATCATTAGGGTAATAGGCTTTCGCGGTCAATAATAGAATATACTGTCTGATGCAATAATGAGATTTCGATTTGACTTTGAACTTTAAACTTTGGTGAAGCAGTTACCTTCTCTGACCTACGGAACATTTGAGCTGTCCTGAACATATAAATATTTCATGCATTTGTTATGAACACCATTTGAAATGCTCAAAATGCATCCGGTGATGGTTTAAAAATTGTAGAGGAAATTCTTAGATACTACTTATGCTGCTATCCTAACTATCCGGGAAAATTTCAAACCGAGTGATTTCTGAGGAGCGAAGAAAGAGCTCTTAAGCAGGATTAAACACATCGCATCAGGTTTGTCAACTTGTTGTGTACATTTTGTATCCTGCTTTTGTATACATTTATGAAGAATTATGGACTTGGCTTTACGGAGCACTGGACAGAATCTTACAGCTAACTATAAAGAGGAGTTGAATAAGAGAGATCACTAAATTATTGAAACATGCATGGATGACATCTAAAACCTCTTAGGGCATGTTTTTGATGAGGGAAGAATGTTATAAAATGGTAGAAAACTAACAAACGGCATAATATCCCCTCTTTAAAGGTGCATTGTGTAACTTTTCTGGTGAAGGGTCCGTCACCTGCTTCTCTCCATGGAGACATTGCCTGGAATGTTCCACATTATGGCATTACACTTATGCATCTCTATGAAGACAGCAGAAGACACCACAGGGCCAATTTACATGTCAGATCTGTGGAGAGGTGAGCCCACTCACAGTAAGAATGCAAGATTTTAGGTGAATAAAAAAACATGTTATTGAGTAAATGTGAGATGGATACATTTAATGTCATACAAAGACATTCCAGACATAGCGCTAACATCTCCATGGGGACAAGCAGGAGGTGGACCCTCTACCAAAAAAAGTTACACAATGCATCTTTAAACCGTAATTATAATGACAATATTTGTCAGAAAAATCCCAATTAAATGTTTATCAAAAATCATCCAGCCCCATTTCAACCGACTGTATGAAATATTTACATTTGATTTACATGTAGATACATCTCACCTTTTACTCTCCTCCAAACTCTTTCTCTCCATCTTGTTTTCTTCACCTGGCTCCACTTTCTCAGTTTTCACCATCACTGCTGCTGCTGCTTTTCTTGGAGCTATTCACAAAAAAAAAAAAAAAAAATACAAAAAAGGTGAGGAGGGCGAAGGTTCAGACCCAAGCTAAAACGTTGTACTTGTCTCTTTTTGATAATAAAAGCTTTGCACATTTAGAAACAGTTTTATACTAACACGCACGAAAGTTAATGCCGTACCAAAGAAACTGCTGATTGCCGGTTTCTTGGCGGGCTCCTTATCTCCTTGTGTATTCTCGGCTTGACTTTTGGAGCTTTCTTCGCCCTTTTCAAACATTTTTTTCTCAATTTTTGTCGCCGCAGTGACGGTGGTTGGTTTCTCATCATCATAAATCTTGTCTGTATTTGTAGAAGCTTGTTGTATGGGTTCCTCTTTGGCCTTTTCAGACTGAAGTAGCTCATTCGCAGGAGTGGATTTGGTGGTAGCAGCATTTTCAGAGCTCTCCTGCTTGGTCTCCTCTTCCATTGGCTCATCAGCGCTACCTGCACAAAGCAAAAAGAATGAAGCGAAAACTGGCTAGATATGATAAAGCAAATATATTCTTTGTCATGAGGTTGCCAGACACATTACTGAACAATAATGTTAAAATTCCTTTAATTTAAAGGTGCACTGTGTAACTTTTTTGGTGGAGGGTCCGTCAAATGCTTTTCTCCATGGAAATATTATTGCTTTGTCTGGAATGTTTCACAGTATGGCATTAAACAATTTTAGTTTCATGAAGACCAACCCAGATAAAGTTACAGGTCAGATATGTGGAGAGGCAACCCTGCTCACAGTCAGAATGCCTGTTTTTCTAAGTATTTTTGAGATATAAAACCACCTGTAATTAAATAAATGTAAGGTAGAGCTGTTTGTCATATTTTGGGACATTTCAGGCTGAACAGTTACATATCTATAGAAACAAGCAGGTGACCAACCAAAATGTTACAGAGCTGGAGAGAGTTCTCAGAGTTTGCTGTGTAACTGTCAGATTGCACATTTGTTGACCTGGTTTATGGTTCATATCTCTGCAATTTCTGGGCCTATCCACAAACAAACAAAAACTGGCAAAGTTCAGTGTCTTCTCTGTCAATATAAATAAACAAAAGTCATTGTTTTTTTCACAATAGCTTCAGAAAGTGACGTGATTGTTGACAGTTGAAAGGACTTTAAAGGTGCACTGTGCAACTTTTCTGGTGGGGGGTCCATCACTTACTTCTCTCCATGGAGATATTACTGTTCTACAGTATGAAATTACTCTGTTATTACAGTGGAGGACAGGTTAATGGTCACATTAAGCCTGCACATGGTAAGAATTTTTCAAGGTATTTGTTCAGCTATGAAACACGAACAAGACATATATGTTTAATGCCCTACTTGTGGAACATACCATGCAAGGAACTAGCATCTCCATGGAGACAAGTAAGTAGCAGATCCTCTGCTTTAGAAGTTACATAGTGCACCTTTAACCCATAAGATTAATCTGACAAGTTTCAACATTTGTGGATAAGATTTAAGATTTCCTTCACAAACAGTGGACCTCCCAAAGTGTTATATAGACCGCTGCTCTCCATCTGAATCTATTCCATCAAATTCTAGAATGTCAACACAACTGATTCATGGGTGGTTTCAGCTTGCTGTTAATGCTGAAAATTTGAATTTGACTTTTTCATTTTCAAACTGTTAAGCGCTATGGTAATGGTCTCAATTTTTCCATCATTCATCATTCCATCATTTCCATCATGGTTCTTGTAGCCAAAAACCCTTTACTGACAACAAATGGCAAAAGGATAATGCAAAAATATATGGAGTTATGGAGATAGACCGACCAATTATATAGGTGCTAAAATGTCTCTGAGTGGAGTTGGGAACCTGGTAGTTTTTATTAAGATGTGCAGACTTATTTGAAAGGGGCTTTTGAGTTCCGCCTGTGATTTTCTCTGCACCCGAGCTCAGAAAAGTGGATTCTACAGCTGTCAGGAGAGTGGGGAATCCTCCAATAAGACCAGGAAGTAGTTTAAAATGAGATGAATGAGACATAAATTCAAGATGGAGTCACCAGAAAAGTCTTTAAGTAGCTCGGAATGGTGGTGTCGCGTTGGGATCACGTTTGCACAAGTCTCCACGGAAAATTATTTGGAAATTTTCAATGAGTTTTAGATGGAAATGTCAAAAAGCTTAAATTCAGGTGGAATAGGTCTGGGTTATACAAATAGTGGAAGATGTGGGGTCAAATTTATTGTTTTAGATTTGTATTAAAGGTGCACTGTGTAACTTTTCAGTTGGGGGGTCTGTCACCTGCTTGTTTCTATGGATATGGAAATGTTCCACTGTATGACATTAAACAGCTTTACCTTACATTTATTCAATTACAAAGGGTTTTATTGCTCAAAAATAACTAGAAAAACAGGCATTCTGACTGTGAGCAGGGTTGCCTCTCCACAAATCTAAACTAAAATTTGGCTTGCAAGTCTCCATGGAGATTCTTAAGTCTATGGCCGTACTGTGGAACATTCTAGGCATATCACCATGGAGACAAGAAGGCGACGGACTGTCCACCAGACAAATTACACAGTGTACCTTTAAGATTAGTGATTTCAATGGTTAAATTGTGTATTATAGTTTTTATAGTACATTTTTATGATTCTCAACAGGTCCACTATGTAAGTTTTTGGTTAGGGCTCCATCACCTGCTTGTTTCTATGGATATGTCATTGCTCTTCTTCAAATGTTCCACAGTATGACATTAAACAGGTCCACCTTACATTTATTCAATTACAGGTGGTTTTATAGCTTAAAAATACCTAGAAGAGCAGGTATTCTGACTGTGAGCAGACCTGCCTCTCTACAGATCTGACTGTAATTTGGTCTGGTTTGGTCTCCATCGAGATAGATAGGTTTAATGCCATACCATGAAACATTCCAGACAAAGCAATAACATCTCCACAAGAAAAGTTACACAATGCACCTTTAGAATGAGTGGTTAAAAGTGTATAAAAGATTTTTATGAGTCTGAAATTTTTGCTTAAAGGGCCCATATTACACCATTTATGAGTTGTGTTTGGTTTCATTCACACAAACCCTGCATATTTAGGCTTTAGGAATTCTTTTCTCAAACAGAAAACACTCTGTTCCACCTTGTGATGTCATGTGGGAATACAGGAAGTGCTCCACTGTGTTTTTAACCTCCACAAACCTTCACTAGAATCATTTGGATAATTTCAGCATTGGAAGTGCCAATCTCTGTAGAAAAGGTAAAAGATGACTTAACTTGAAAACTACCGCTACATGCTATCGCAAAATGCTCTGTTCCACCATTTTGAGCTTTGGAGATATAGACAGACCAATAATAAAGGATTACTTAAACATGTGTGAATGAAACAAAACACAACTCCAGGTACACTTTTGAGGAGGTAACAATATTATATAACATGGCTTAAAGCTCAGTCAATTTTGTGTAATATAGGACCTTTAAGATTAAATTTAAAATGTAACATGTAGATTAATATAGTCCACAATATTGTGAGACTTTGAGAAATTACACATGCTTCAGGTATTTTTTTTATGTTCCCAAGTAATAAAATGTTTTTCCTTTCCACTTACTACTTCCTCCTCCTTTTTGCAGCAGGACACTTACACTTTTCAAACTCTGTAAACTTCGGCCTAATTACCTGCTCTTTCTCCCTCTTCCAGCCTGACCCCCTCACTGCTAAGGTTAGCCGTTAGCCGCTACATGACCCCCTTCACTGCTAAGGTTAGCCGTTAGCCACTACCTGCTGCGATAGTTTCGTTCTCCATTCGGGCGCGTTTGTTTTGATGGCCTGCTCCGTCCTTCTCCTCTGAATCGTCTCTTTCTCGGCTCTCACTCCCACGCTCATTCAGTTTCCTCTTAGGGAACATCTTCCTCGCTGAAAAATAAACATACAAGCCAAATATAAGAAAATATCCAATGTGGAGGAATTCATAACAAAAATGAACTGAAAATATATTGAAAAAACATATCAAAATTATGGTGAAAAAAAGAGCAATAAAAAAGCCTATCTTCCTCAAACATTTTCCAAATAATTTTAAAGGTCCTATATAAACACAAAGTTGACGCTTGTGAGCTTTAAACCATGTTAAAATGTTAAAACCATGTTAAAGTCTCATCTAAAACATACCTGGAGTTGTGTTTTGTTTCATTCACACGTTTGAGTAATCCTTTATTATAGCTTGTATACATCTCCAAAGCACAGAATGTTAAGTTCCACCTTGTTCTGTCATGAAGCAGTAGTTTTCATGATAACAGCTACTTTTATCCTTTAGTTCAGTAGAGATTGGCAATTCCAGAGCTGAAATTATCCAAATTATTCTAGTGAAAGTGTATGGAGTTAAAAAACACAGTGGAGCACTTCCTGTATTACCAGATGACATTACATCAACGTGGAACAGTGTTTTCTGTTTGAGAGAAGAACAAAATATGCAGGGTTTGTGTGTTAAACATGTGTGAATGAAACAAAACACAATTCCAGAAAATAGCGGAATAGGGGCCCTTTAATTAAATGCAATATAGTGTGTGTATAGCGGGTGCCAATTAAGGCTTAAAGATTCACAAAGACTGCAATTTTTAAAGTAGCATGATTTCCTCCAAAAACAACAAAATCTCCAACCTTATTCTGAAAATAAATCAAAAACAGAATTAAGGAGAAAAAAGGACAATATAAAACTTTCTACAACTAAGAAAAAAGTCTCTTAATTATCCAAAAGATGACCTTAATCAGATGCAGTGTTGTGTTTTTAAGAGGACTCAGTGAGGCTTTAACACAAACACTGCTCCAAAACATTTCTTGCACAACACAATAAGAAAAGATCAACAAAGTTACACGGAAAGTTTGCAAAATATTAGAAAATAAAATAAATGTTGACAGCAGCATAAGCTCCCCCAAAAAGATAAGAAATAATCTATCTAAGTCTATACAACTCTATCAAAAAGGTAAGAAAATGTAGAGTTTGTGCCATAAGGATAACATGGGTGTTTTGGTGCATTGCCATGGCAACCCAGGGAAATATACCATATGGTTGTCATTGTCGTTTTTGATCGGGATGACATGAAGAGTCATTGTGCCAAATTTCAGAAGATTCCATGATATTAATATTTTTTATCAGGAATGGGAATTTTCAGCATCCCTCCCATTAGGATAACATAGGAGCTTTTGTGCATCACCATGGCAACAGGGTTAAAAATACCATATGGTTTACATTGACTTTTTTCATTGAGATAACCCAAAGTAATTTTCTGCAAATTGTGGTAAATTTTGGAAAAACTAAAATTTTGACCCTCCATGCAAAATATTGTTGTGTTCCGTATTGCACCCATTTTTGTATTTTTTTATATCAGTCTGTTCAGGGTCAGGGTGTCCACCCACGATTAAAATTTGAGTGAAATCAGCCACTAACTGCCATCTTAACGTACTGGAGGGGTTTGAGTGCCTGAATGATCTTGAGAGCTATGTTGTCGGGGGCTTCATGCCCCTAGTAGTGTCACCCAAAGCAAACAGACCTTGGGGGACGGGTCAGACTAAGAGCAGTTCAGAAGCCCTTTATGAAGAGAAACACACCAACGCCAGTTACGTCACCTGGATTGGCATTACCGGGGCCCCACCTTGGAGCCAGGCCTGGGGTGGGTGCTCGACGGCGAGCATCTGGTGGCCGGACCTTCCCCCACGGGGATGGCCGGGCACAGCCCGAAGGAGCAACGTGGGGCCGTCGTCCCGTGGACCCACCACCCACAGGTGGATCCATAAGGTGCCGGAGATCTGGGCGGCAGTCGAAGACAGGGGCCTCGACGACCGGTTCTCCGGACATGGAGACTAACTCTGGGGACATGAAATGTCACCTTGCTGGGCGGGAAGGAGCCCGAGCTCATGCTGGAGGTTGAGCGTTACCGATTAAATATAGTCTGCCTCACCTCCACGCACAGCTTGGGCTCTGGAACTCAACTCCTTGAGGGGGGCTGGACTCTCCATTTCTCTGGCGATGCCCATGGGGTACAGCGGGTAGGTTTGGGCCTGCTCAATGCCCCACAGCTCAGCCACCGTGTGTAGAAGTTCACCCTGGTGAACGAGAGGGTCGTGTCCCTTCGCCTTCGAGTCGGGGACAGGTCTCACTGTTGTGTCAGCCTACGGGTCAAACAGCAGTGCAGAGTACCCAGCCATCTTGGAGTCTCTGGGAGGGGTACTGGACAGTGCACTGACCGGGGATTCCATTGTTTTACTGGGGGACTTCAACTCCAATGACAGTGACACCTGGAGAGGGGTGATTGGGAGGAACGGCCTCCCTGATCTGAACCCGAGTGGTGTCCTGTTATTGGACCTTCTGTGCTAGTCACGGTTTGTCCATAACGAACACCATGTTCGAGCACAAGGGTGTCCATCAGTGCACGTGGCACCAGGACACCCTAGGCCTGAGGTCGATGATCAAATTTGCTGTCGTGTCATCTGACCTCTGGCCGTGTGTCTTGGACCCTCAGGTGAAGAGAGGGGCAGAGCTGTCACCACCTGGTTGTTAGTTGGGTCCGCAGGCAGAGGAGGAAGTCAGAAAGACCTGGCAGACGCAAGCAGAGGCAAAAACTCGGGGTTGGACAGTTTGGAGAGGCCATGGAGGAGGACTATTGCACAGCAAACCATCCGATGCCTTAGGAGGGGAAAGTAGTGCTTCAACAAGACTGGGTGGAGAACTGTTGACCTAGACTGGGGATGTTGTCGGACACTGGAAGGAATACTTTGAGGATCTCCTCAATCCCACCATCACACCTTTTGAGGAGGAAGCAGAGGCTGAGGACTCAGAGGCACCCTGGCTGAAGTTACTGAGGTGGTTAGCAAGCTCCTTGGTGGCAAGGTGGATGAGATCCGTTCTGAGTATCTTAAGTCTCTGGATGTTGTGGGGCTGTCTTGGCTGATACGTCTCAACATTGTGTGGCGGTGGGGACAGTACCTTTGGACTGGCAAACTGGGGTGGTGGTCCCTCTGTTTAAGAAGGGGGGTTGGAGGGTGTGTTTCATCTACAGGGGAATCACACTCCTCAACCTCCCCGGTAATGGAGAGGAGAATCCAACCGATAGTCGAACCTCGGATTCAGGACAAAATTTCTAGGGGCAGTCAGGGGCCGGTGGGGCTCCGGTTTGGGGATCACAGGATCTCAACTCTGCTCATAACAGGTGATGTTGTCCTTGCGGGTCGCGGGGGCAACAGTCTAAGCAGGGACTCCCAGACTTCCTTCACCCCAGACACTTCCTCCAGCTCCTCCGGGGGGACCCCAAGGTGTTCCCAGGCCAGCCGGGAGACATAGTCCCTCCAGTGTGTCCTGGGTCTTCCTCGGGGCCTCCTCCCGGTGGGACATGCCCGGAACACCTCCCGAGGGAGGCGTCCAGAAGGCATCCAGAACAGATGCCTGAGCCACGTCAGCTGGCTTCTCTCGACGTGGAGGAGCAGCAGCTCTACTCTGAGCCCCTCCCGTGTGACTGAGCTCCTCACCCTATCTCTAAGGCCAGCCACTCTGCGGAGGAAACTCATTTTGGCCGCTTGTATCCGCGATCTTGTCCTTTCGGTCATTACCCAAAGCTCATGACCATAGGTGAGGGTAGGAACGTAGATTGACAGGTAAATTGAGAGCTTTGCCTTTTGACTCAGCTCCCTCTTCACCACAACAGTCCGGTACAGCAACCGTATCACTGCCGATGCTGCACCGATCCGCCTGTCAATCTCACGCTCCATCCTCCCCTCACTCGTGAACAAGACCCCGAGATACTTGAACTCCTCCACTTGAGGCAAGGACTCTCCACCCACCCTGAGAGGGCAAGCCACCTTTTTCCCCATCGAGAACCATGGCCTTGGATTTGGAGGAGCTGATCCTCATCCCTGCCACATCATACTCGGCTGCAAACCGCCCCAGTGCACGTTGGAGGTCCCGGTTCAATGAAGCCTTCAGGACAACATCATCTGCAAACAGCAGAGATGAGATCCTGTGGTCCACAAACTGGATCCCCTCTGGCCCCTGACTGCTCCTAGAAATTCTGTCCATAAATATTATGAACAGAACTGGTGACAAAGGGCAGCTCTGACGGAGTCCAACATGCACCGGAAACGTCCGACTTACTACAGGCAATGTGAACATAGCTCCTGCTCCGCTCATACAGGGAGCGCACAGCCCTTAAACAAAGAGCCCCGGACCCCATACTCCCAGAGCACCCCCCACAGGACCCCACGAGGGACACGGTCGAATGCCTTCTCCAGATCCACAAAGCACATGTGGACTGGTTGGGCAAACTCCCATGAACCCTCGAGCACCCGATGGAGAGTATAGAGCTGGTCCAGTGTTCCGCGACCGGGACGAAAACCACACTGCTCCTCCTGAATCCGAGGTTCGACCATCGGTCGGATTTTCCTCTCCAGTACCCTGGAATAGACCTTTCCAGGGAGGCTGAGGAGTGTGATTCCCCAGTCCCCCGTCTTAAACAGAGGGACCACCACCCCGGTCTGCCAGTCCAGAGGCACTGTCCCCGACCGCCACGCGATGTTGCAGAGATGTGTCAGCCAAGAGTGCCCCACAACATCCAGAGACTTAAGATACTCAGGATGGATCTCATCCACCCACGGAGCCTTGCCACCGAGGAGCTTGCCAACCACCTCAGTGACTTCAGCCAGGGTGATGGACGAATCCGCCTCCGAGTCCCCAGCCTCTGCTTCCTCCTCAGAAGACGTGACCGTGGGATAGAGGAGATCCTCAAAGTATTCTTTCCACCGTCCGACAACATCCCCAGTCGCGGTCAACAGCTCTCCACCTGCACTGTAAACAATGTTGGTGAAGCACTGCTTCCCCCTCCTGAGGTGCTGGACGGTTTGCCAGAATTTCCTTGAGGCCGTCCGATAGTCCTCCTCCATGGCCTCTCCAAACTCCTCCCAACCCAAGTTTTTGCCTCTGCGACCGCCCGGGCTGCAGCATGCTTGGCCCGCCGGTACCTGTCAGCTGCCTCAGGAGTCCCATGAGCCAACAAGGCCCGATAAGACTCCTTCAGCCTGACAGCATCCCTTACTTCCGGAGTCCACCACCGGGTTCGGGGACTGCCGCGGCCAACAATAGAGGTGGTCAACAATAAAGGTCGAGAACAAAGCCCACTTGGACTCCATGTCCCCAGCCTCCCCCGGAACCTGGGAGAAGCTCTCCCGGTGGTGTGAGGTGAAGGCCCCCTTGACAGAGGGCTCTGCCAGACGTTCCTAACAGATCCTCAGTATACACTTGGGCCTGCCAGGTCTTTCTGGCTTCCTCCACAGCCAGCGAGAGAGACCTGTCCCCGACCCGAAGGCGAAGGGACACGACCCTCTCGTTCACTGGGGTGAACTCCAACACACAGCGACTGAGCTGTGGGGCAATGAGCAGGCCCACACCAGCCCGCCGCCGCCGCTCCCCGCGTGCAACGCCAGAGAAATAGAGAGTCCAGCCCCCCTCAAGGAGTTGGGTTCCAGAGCCCAAGCTGTGCATGGAGGTGAGGCCAACTATATCTAGTCGGTAACGCTCAACCTCCTGCACAAGCTCGGGCTCCTTCCCGCCCAGCGAGGTGACATTCCATGTCCCCAGAGCTAGTCTCCATGTCCGGAGAGCCGGTCGTCGAGGCCCCCGCCTTCGACTGCCGCCCAGATCTCTCTGCACCGGCCCCCTATGGATCCTCCTGTGGGTGGTGGGTCCACGGGAGGATGACCCCACGTCGCTCCTTCGAGCTGTGCCCGGTCAGGCCCCGTGGAGGAAGGCCCGGCTACCAAACGCTCGCAGTCGAGCTCCCACCCCAGGCCTGGCTCCAGGGTGGGGTCCCGGTAACGCCAATCTGTGCGACGCAACTGGCCTTGTTGTAACACTCATCATAAGGGGCTTCTGAACCGCTCTTAGTCTGACCCGTCCCTCAGGACCTGTTTGCCTTGACTGACCTTACCAGGGGCATGAAGCCCCCGACAACATAGCTCCCGAGATCATTCGGGCACTCAAACCCCTCTCACCACGTTAAGGTGGCGGTTCAAGGGTTCATTTTACACTTGGACTTTACTGATCCACAAGGGAAAGGAGGAACAGGACATAGGGATAACCCTATATCCTGTTTCTCCTTATAACTTCTTGGATATAGCTGAGATACATTTCTATTACTTTATGTCTATATTTTTTTATATATATTATATATAATTGAATTTCTCCCTTTGTCATGGATTCTACCTGGACGACTGAGGGATTCTACACACATTTAACATTTAGTTCAACTATGAGAAACTTTGGTCCAGATAATAATGCTCCTTTGAACGTAATTTCAACTATAGACATATAAACTTGATAACTGACCATTTTAACCTAGGTCTGCTAAGCATGGCAAAAGGAGAAATTCAAGTTTATTTGGTTGAATACGTTTCACAGCTCATCCAAGCTCTGTAACACCCCTCTCAAACCAGTTCTTTTCTCTGGCCAAGATCTGGACCTCACCGTCCTCAAAGGAGTGGCCCGTAGCTTTTAAGTGGAGATGTACGGCAGACTGAGGTCCACTCTGGCTCTCTCGTCTGTGTTGGTACATCCTCTTGTGAAGTGGCTGTTTTGTTTCTCCAATGTAGCACTCACTGCAGTCTTCACTACACTGAATGGAGTAGACCACATTGCTTTGTTTGTGGCTCGGTGTTTTGTCCTTAGGATGGACCAGTTTTTGTCTTAAAGTGTTTGTGGGTTTGAAATAGACTGGGATTTCATGTTGTCTGAAGATCCTCTGTAGTTTTTTTTAGAAACGCCAGCCAGGTAAGGAATAGTTACACCCTTTCTCCTGGGTTCTGGTTCTCTGTTGTCTTGTTTCTTGGCTCTCTTAGTTTGGCCCTGAATGGTTATGCTAACAACACCCCACTCCCACTGCATATTGAATAGGCCCACCTAACTAACAGAAACTGTAAACAAATAGGTGTGGTAGTCTCAGAGTAATTTCATTGTAGTTAGCTCCTCCCTTCAGATAGATATAAGGCAGTGTCCACCAGCGTCTGACCAGAACTGAAGAAGCAGCTTGGATGAGCTGCGAAACATATTCGACCAAATAAACTTTTGTCCAGTTGACAAATTGAATTTCTCCTTTTGCCATGGATTCTACCTGGATGACTGAGGGATTCTACACACACTAGGTCTGACAATGTTATTTCTACTGTCACTAATCAGCTTGTGTGTTTTTAATGTAGAGGTCCACAGCCAATCCTAAAAATGTGTGATTTGGAGCAAAAAACAGACTTTGATAGGTTAAGGGAAATGAAATTAACCTACAGCAGTTAGGCTAGCAGTAACAGTCTTACTATGGTGCCAGTCACAGTGTTGCCATGGTACTCAAAAGGATCCCTGAGCTGCCTAGGAATGCCTGAACTACATAAACAGTTACTGAACTAGCAGTTATAGTGGGGAATTTACAACACTACCACTTTAAATCATTATTAAGTCCATGGGCAATATTTATCGTGACAAAATAAAATCTAAAAATGCAATTATCATAATGCTCAATACAAACAAACTATATTAACTACTACTACTACTTAATTACTGAAATCAATTAAGAACTTCAAAAGGTAATAGCACCCCCATAGATATATAAAAACAGCATTACAATCTAAACTGAATCTGGGAGTCCATTATCTGTCATATAATGAGGAGACATCATATCATAGAGGGCCTTTTTGGGTTTTAAATGTAAGATCTGGCAACGCAAAGAAAGGAGCTTAAAGGTGCACTATGTATGTTTTTGGTTGAGGGTCCGTCTCTGCTTGTTTTTATGGATAGGTCATTGCTACTACTAATACTAATTAGTAGTAGCAATGACATATATTACATTAAAATGTAATTTATGTAATAAGGTCATTTCTTGTCAGTGTTTGTAAAATATTTCCTTTGAACCTGACTAAGTCCTGATCTGAACCTAGTTTAGACCTGGTTTAGACCTGGTTTAGTCTTGGACAGTTTACATAATTACTATTGAAAAACCCAAAGAGTTTGTGAAAGAGTTCTTTGTTTGAAAAGTCATAAATCAATGAAAGCGTTAACCCACCACATTAAAACAACATCCACCAAATTAGACATTTAATTGTGATTCGTTTCTCGGTGACAGGTCTTTTATTGTGGCGGGGCATCTGTGGAAATGTTCAAAGGGGATTTACTGATTAAAAGAGAAAAGGAGGAACAAAATCATAAGAGAGACAGAGCTACAAAACCAGGACACGTGCGGTTTAAAAATGGAGCTTTAAAAATCCAGTCTCTTTGAGGAAACTACACACAGTTGTTTGAAAAACACTGGGTCATTCTGTTTCATGTTAAATATGTGTTGGTGGAGACATGACTCCCATTTGAGGAATTATGTATGAATGAGAAGAAAGCAGCTAGACTATTTCCAATTTAGAAATCTGGAACATTTTTATATGTAATCCATGCATGTGTGAGTAATTTAGCAATCTCTCTTGGGCTCAATTCAAACCCTCATTACAGTTAGCTGTAAAATTCTGTACAAAGCTCCACCCATAAGCCTCTATCACCCATGCTCCCACATGACACTTCTCCATAAATATATAAAAACATGATACAAAACTACACTACAACTTGACGAACCTGATATGATGTGCATTAGTTTCATTAGCGGGATGTATGCCAATTGTGTTGTCATAGGGCTCTGAAAGGGGGAATGACTTGGCACAGACAGCAAAGAGACAGGGGACTCAGAGCATCAAAAACGAAAGAGAAACTTATAGAACATGGTATCGACATGTTATAAACCTTTTTTTTTATTCATGGTGGTATCAGAATCGGTATTGAGTATCCATCTAGTCTTTGGTGTTGAAATCAACTTTGAAATTTTAGTATCGTGACTTAGTTCTTAGTCCTGGTTCTAGTCGCTAGTCTAGCCAATAGTGTAAAGTTTTGTTTTATTTAGCAAATATTTTTGTTAAGTTCTTGTCCTTCTGAGGCCGAACACAAATACAAATAAAAGGGGTGTGCTTTTTAGAAAGTCTGGAATCGTCAAATCAATCAAGTAGGGCTACAGCTAACAATTATTTTAGTTATCAGTTCATCTGGCCATTTTTCTTTTTTTAATTGATCAATTAGTTGTTTAGAATGTGCATAGGCCTGTGAATGTGAGGTTTTAAATACTTACAGCAAAATTGGTTGTGCATTTAAGGTCCTATATTACACAAAATTGACTCTTGTGAGCTTTAAAGGTGCACTGTGTAACATTTCTAGAGGAGGGCCCGCCACATGAGGAAAGTACATTATAACATTTAACTGTGAAAATAACTTGACAAATCATATCTAAAGTGAAACCATTTTAATTTGTCTGCTTCTTTCAGTGATGTTTTGCAGTGAAGAGAGACCAGGCTGCACTTCTGTATTCAAAGCGTGCTCTCCTCTTTCATAATCAGCTGTAATATAAAGGCTCTGCTCCACTGCTCCTTCAGACGCCACAGAAGCAAAACAAAATCACAGTTTCAATATTATCATCCCCACTGTGCTATAACATACAGAAACAGCAGCATGGACTCTGCTTCAGCTATGTAAAAGAGCATGTATTATGATTAAAGAGGGGGGAACAAAGACTTTTATAATTATTATAATGTTGTTCCCTTATCAAAAACATGCCGGAAGAGGTTGTAGATGTCATCCAGGCATGTTTGAGTAATTTAGCAATCTCTCTTGGGCTCTATTCAAACCCTTCTTATGGTTTGCTGTGAGATTCTGTGCAACGCTCCACCCACAAACCTATGTCACCCATGCTCCCACACGACAATTTTCCATGAATATACAAAAGCATGATACAAAACAATACACTACAATTTCACAAACCTGATGCGATGTGCAGTAGTTTCATTTGATTGTGTTGTGATACGGATCTGAAGAGGAGTGACTTAGAACTAAGGGCAAAGGGACGGGAACAGGGCTCTACAGTGCACCCATTTCACTTGCATTTGCGAGCAAATATTTCGGCACAAACGAGGAAAACAAAACAGACACACATGTGCGAGTGCTTCTTGCAGCCCACAATAAAGAGACCACTGCGTACAAATGTAACATGACGAATTAAACATTCTAAAATGTATCAAATAACAAAGCAGCCAAAACAACGTTCTAAAATGCATCAAACATTACATTGTGGCCTGGTTCGGTTGTACAGGTGTGAGTGTGGGAGTGTGGGCCATAGAACCTTACGCAATCGTACTTGAGCACGGCACGGTTCGAAAGTCCTAGTGGCTATCAGCCGGAAAGCGGTCACGTCGACCTAATTACAAATCCTGGCCTACCGATTATGACATGATTTTTGTCTAAACTTAGTTTAGTTTCATTTTTTTCAATTCAGTCCAATTCAATTTTATGTTAGTTATTCTGTAGGAAGAACCCTTGGGCAGATCCACGACTGAAGAGTCTATCCCAACTGCCAGCAGTCATGCAGGAAAAGTACAGTCATCATTCTCCTGTTTTTTGTATAAAATTCATTCAAGTAAATTGGTGTTGATGTGTGCAAGTTGTGCACTGTAATAATAATAATAATAATAAACGTTCAAAACGAAAACCTACTTGTGCCCCCATTTTTTTTTCTGTGCTCCTAAAATTTTTAACTTAGGGGCACGTGTGCTCCTGAAAAAAAAAGTTTGCGTAGAGCCCTGGACGGGAACATTGTATCAACATGTTATAAACCTTTTTTTATTATCATTGTTGTATCAGTTTGGAGTATCTATCTAGTTCTTAGTCCTGGTTCTAGTCCAGGCTAACAGTGCAATGTTTTGTTTTATTTAGCAAACATTTTCCAAGTTCTTCTGAGTCCCAGCAAAAATCCAAATAAAATCTAATCAAGACCAAAGTATCGAAATATGCATAGAATCCTGACAAAACAGAATTGTCCCACCCCAGTTAAATATTAGTGCATAGGTAGAAGAGAGGTGTGCAAAAATGTTGAAATATCAATATATCGTGATACTAAATTTGGTGATACAGTATAATTATCATGGGCTCCTGTATAGATTTATCATTTTTTGTATCATTTAGCAATTTTTTTTTGTGACTGCTCTACAATTTTGTTACTTATTTAGTTGAAGGAAACTTGTTTATGCAATACACTTGACATATTCATGGTTTTGATGTTTATAAAATAGATGTATTTCATATTAACTTTGCATAAGTAGTGGTTTAACAAAGAAATACTGTTAAAATGGCTTTGGTCCATATCATGGTAATATTGTATTGTAAGCCATAAATCGAGTATCACGAGAGACCCTGTGATTACCAGCCCTAAGGCAGAACATATAGAAAACAATTATTTTACTTAGCCTCTACTCTTGCTAATGTCATGTAAAACAACAAAAAGGAGACACACACTTTGTCATTTTTCTGTCATAGTAAACAGATATTATGTTTGAGTGTGAGTGAATAAAGTGGAGTGTGTCTCGTTAGTGATAAATGTTTTGTTTTTGCAGCGTGGTGAAATAATGACGACTATTTAAGGCCATTAGGCTCCTGCTAACAGCTAATCAACCACAGCAGCTCCAGACGAGAGGCATCCATCTTCAGATCAAGTCAAGAGTTCACAAAAGAGGAAACTTTTTAGAACAAATCAAATTGATATAATGCAGCTGACTTCATCCACATTCCCCAGGGGTGTCGTGCTAACTGGAAGCACTGGTCTGAAGCATAGACTGTATACAGTAGTGGACTAAGGGACTGTGACGTCCCCCACAGCTTTCGGCTCCAGTCAAATTAAGCTCACAAAGGTTAGCAGTTATAGGAGTGAATTTGGAGGCAAGTTCCATATTCCATATTCCATATTCCATTTATTTACAGATAAAATAGCGAGGGAAAAAAAACAGGATCATGTAGAGCGGGTTAATATGAACATTTTAAGACAAAAATGACGAGGCTCGCTGTAGCACTTAGAGATAGAAGGGTGATAAATTTTCAGTGTAAAGTCAATTGGAGAGTTAGTCACTCTCACGTTTTTGTCAAAAACAAAACTCCTAAACGGGATTATGAACACTCGGACTGATCACAGGCTACTGAAAATGTGCTGCTTAAATCCATTTTGTATTTTTTTGAGTTTTCAAACTATCTAAAACCTTATCAGGCTGTGTTTGCCAATGCATGTATTGTGTCACCATGGTAAGTGCTGAACATTCCACCACAGACATGCATGCAAGAACCCTCCCCAGCATAATGTCACTGCAGTATCAAGCCTTCAGACAGAGCAGAGCCTACAGTTAGAATCACACCCCCAGGGAACGTGGATGACATGAGCTGCAAAGAATCATCAATAGAAACACCTGTACTAGAGTAAGTGCAAGACAGGTCATTTTAATGCCATACTGTGGAACATTCCAGGCGAAGTAGTAAGTAAAAAACTTTTCTGTGATATTAAAGAATGTCAAATGAGCCCCTGAGATTTGAGGACTGACCAGTTTTGCGTTTGACAATCCCAGATGGAGAGATTGAGTTTGGGGTGCAGGGCGTCCCAGAGGAGGCGGACAAGGCCGGGGTGGCAGGTGCAGACACAGGTGTAGAGACAGGTGCAGGTGTGGCAGGGGTGGCAGGTGTCCTGGGGGTGCCGGGGATCAGAGGAGGAGATTTGGGGGTTGGGGCTCCTTTCAAAACTTCATCCTGGAACAACAAAAACAATTAAATGTACCAACATGTCAAATGTAACTGCATCCAATGTCTGCATCATATTTTTTTCTAATATTCTAAAATTAATAAATTAAATGTAAAGTTCTGTTGCAGAGTATTTAAAAGTACGTGAACATTTTGTCCTCAAGTTGATGGATTTGATTTAATGAATTTGTAATGTCTGGGTCAAAGCAAACTGCTACTGATTAACAGTGCTTAATGGTCTGTGTGGTCTGGGCCGTGCAGACTGGGCCTAGTTCAGTCCTAGTTTAGTCCCCGGTCTAGTCCCCGGTCTAGTCCCCGGTCTAGTCCCCGGTCTAGTCCCCGGTCTAGTCCCCGGTCTAGTCCCTGGTCTAGTCCTTGTTCAGTTTTAGTTTATCCCCCAGTCTAGGCCCCGGTCTAGCGGTTGGTCCATATTACATTGAGTTTTGGTTTAGTCCTAGTCCTAGTTTAGTCTAGTCTAATCCCTGGTTTTCACTGGGACATATTATGGAAAGACTGTGCCAAATGTATTTTAAAAAGCTTGATAAAAGACAAATTGAATCTAAATATATATGTTTTATTACACAAAATTGACAGAAAATTGAGCTTTAAGCCATGTTATAATGTTACCATATCAAAAACATACCCGGAGTTGTGTTTTGTTTCATTCACACATTTATTATCGGTCTGTCTACATCTCCAAAGCTCAAAATGCTCCGTTCCACCTTGTGATGTCATGAAGTGGTAATTTTCAGCTCCTTTTACCTTTAGTTCAGTAGCAATTGGCAATTCTAGAGCTGAAATTATCCAAATGATTCAATTGAAGCTGTATGGAGCTTAAAAACACAGCACTTCCTGTATTACCACATGACATCACAAGGTGGAACAGAGCATTTTCTGTTTGAGAGAAAAACTAAGCCTAAAAATATGAAGAATTTGTGTATTAAACATGTGTAAATTAAACAAAACACAACTACACAACTACTTTTGATCAGAAACAACATTATAACAGAGCTCCGAAAATGGTGTAATATGAGCCCTTTAATATTACAAACATTTACCCAACAACCAACACAAATGACCAGCGCCACAAAATCACACATGTAAAAACACTGCTTCTTCCTCCTTTGGGATTTCATTTAATTACATTTATATTTCATTTCACAACTCATCAATTATCAATCTACCACATCAGTAACAGAACGTTTATGGCTGAATGAATTTACAATAGAAAAGCTCTTTTACTGATACATGCATGTGGTAATAGTAGTTATGTAACACTGGTCATAAGCTACATCTCATTACCCTCATCGATTCATTTCTCACAACTGTGGTTTAAACAACATCATTTTAATGAATTACACAATCGCCACGGAAACGCCCCTCCACTGTGGGAACTATGTGGAATGAGCAAGATGAATTTGGTTGCGTTTTGAGCCTACAGAAAAAAGAAATGATTACAGTTCTAATCAAGTCACAAATGAGACTAGAGTAATTAAGAGAACAGTCAAAAAAAGGAAATCTCCTCGGTGAAGTTATGATAAAGATTTGATTTAAAGCTGCATTGTGTAACTTCTGGTGGAGAGTCAGTCACCTGCTTGTTTGTATGGAGATGTCATTGCTTTGTCTGGAATGTTTAACAATATGGCTTTAAAACTTTCATCGTGGAGACCAAACCAGACCAAGTTACAGGTCAGATCTGTGGAGAGGCGACCCCGCTCACAGTCAGAATATCTGTTTTTCTAGGTATTTTTGAGCTATAAAACCACCTGTAATTGAATAAATTCAAAGGTGCAAAATTGTTTAATCTCATGCTGTGGAACATTCCAGGCAGAGCAATGACATAGCCATAGAAACAAGCAGGTGACGGACCCGCAAACAAAAAGTTACATAGTGCATCTGTAAATAAAATAAGTATTAAATATTATTGCCCTATAGAAGGTTGTGATGTCATCCGAAACAGCAACAGTAAATTTATCCACCATAGAGACACATGCATTCCTCCACATGCTGGCATCTCTTTAAACAGTAAAGAAGCATCTCCTCGTCAGTTTTGTCAGTTTCAGGGCTGAGAGTGGCAGCAGATTTTAATAGACAAACTGTGTGATAATCATCATTAGCACGAGAGATGTTTGTCACAGAGGGGCTGCCAAATAGTCCAATTTGTTCCCAGTGGAGTCAAACAAAATAATACAAAGCAAAATGGAGTTTCTAAACAAATAAATCATTATATTTTAAGATCCAGTGTCGAAGAAAAGCTGGTTATAAATTAGGGATGAGCGATTTGGGGAAAGTATCTAATGAGCCATTTTTCTTACAAGATCTGAGATTTGATTAGTGTTTTATAGCAGTGTGCATTGCCTTGAGTCTGACGATACAATCGTGTGTGTCATGATTTGATATTAGGGATGTGAAATTTCTCGATATGATGTTTTCACGATATGCATCTTATAGTTCGATATTTATTGCAGGCTAACAAAATTGTAAATATGCTACTTTTCTCTCTTCATAATCGAAATAATTAAGATTTTAAAGTGCTTAATAACAGTTATTTCATCATATAGTATACAGTATGTAGTTCTCAGTTTTTTAGCTGTTGCTGTACCATCAATGTATTTAAGCAAAGAGACCTGTAATTCAATATACTGTGATGGTCCTTGATATTATGTGAGAGTTTGGACGATACGATATCACAATATTTCGGTTATTGTTACATCCCTATTTGATATATCCTGATACTAAAACAATGGGTCATATATTGCGATTTATCAATACTTCTAATCATATAAAGTATTATTTTAAAAAATTGTTTCAGATGCATTTTGAATCCATTTGAGAATTGTACAATGAAGTATCACGATATATCACAAACAATTTTTTTTTACACCCCTAATGTTTTAATAATGGGATTCTGTTCAAAGTTTGCATTTTTTTTATTTGAACTTCTATTTAAATCTGAGTTATATGATGGTCTTTGTGATAACCACCTTTCTAACTTGTAGATTTTTGTGATTTCTTTTCTGTCTGTATGAATGTTTCTTTTTTTTGTTTTGGTTTAATTTTTTATTATTATTAGGCCCGAGCGCCAAGGTGTAGGGCCTATTGTGATTGTTCAGCAGTGCGAAGCGTAGTGCACGCAAACAGAGCGCGAAGCGCTCTCCCCTTTCCAAACACAGTGGTACTCATGTCAGTGACTGGTGCCCGCTGACATGGCACGGTGGCACCGCCCATGGCCGCGACCGCGGCCTAATTGTAATTGTTCACCCCAAAACATAGGGCGCACTTGACATGGTGCACGAAGAGCAAAAACAGAGCGCGAAGCGCTCTCCCCTTACCAAACACTCAATGCCACTCAATAGTGACACTCATGGCATCCAGTAGTACAGACTGGCATTGCCCATTGTCGCGACAGCGGCATATTTGTAATCGTTCACCCCGGTAAACACCAAAAATGTGCATTGGACATGTGAGTAATCGATGAGGTCAATGACACTATCATGTCATTGATATGATAGTGTCTGATATCAATGGCTGCAATAGCGCCCCCTGGGGAGATTGCATAGAAGAGCAAAATTTTACTTTGTTCTAGACATACAAGATTTGGTACACATATTCATGGCATGTTGTGGATGAAAAAAGTCAATGACACCCACGTGCCATCTCCCATCGTGTTGCCATGGCAACAGGCCAAAAATCTGCCATTGCCAATGTGACGTCCTGACAAAAACTTTGGTGTAGCTAAACCAAATTTGTGGCAAAAGGAGAAATTAAATTTGTCAACTGGACAAAAGGCCCACCTAACTAACAGAAACTATAAACAAATAGGTGTGGGAGTCTCAGAGTAACTTCATTGTAGTTAGCGCCCCCTTCAGGCAGATATAAGGCAGTGTCCACCAGCGTCTGACCAGAACTGAAGAAGCAGCTTGGATGAGCTGAGAAACGTATTCGACCAAATAAACTTTTGTCCAGTTGAAAAATTGAATTTCTCCTTTTGCCTTGGATTCTACCTGGACGACTGAGGGATTCTACACACAAACCAAATTTGGTACACAGATGCATCATGGGAAAAGGAACAAAAAATATATTGTGACCACGGCCCCTCCTAAACCAAAGTCCGCAATCTTGGATTAATCATGTGACAAATGTCATAATGTGATCCTATGTAGACATCTAATTCTGCCGTATTTTCATTTGTGAAAGTTTTAAAACAGCCACAACCTCAAACGTGGGCACATCTTCAAAACGGTGTGTTAGTTGGTTAAAAGTTGAGACACACATAAAATTCTAATGGACAAAATAAAGTTGCCCAAAAAGAGAACAGTTTGTGTGCGACAGCACACCACAGGCCAACTGGCCTAGAAAGAAGGGGAGGAATAGGGCGCGTTAGCGCCCCCCTCTGCGAGTGCAAGCGAGGGCCGATCATTGCCGCTTGCGGCTATATTTATCATTATTATTATTATTATCATCATTATTATTATTATTATTTCTACTTAAAGGTGCACTTTTTGGTTGGGGGTCCGTCACCTGCTTGTTTCTATGGATATGTCACTGATCTGCTTAGAATGTCCCACAGTATGACATTAAACAGCTCTGCTTTACATTTATTCAATTACAGGTGGTTTTATAACTCTAAAATACATAGAAAAACAGGCATTCTGACTGTGAGTGGGGTCGTTTCTCTACAGAGCTGAGCTGTAACTTGGTCTGGATTGGCCTCCATGCAGATAAAAAGGTTTAATAGCATACTATGAAACATTCCAGACAAAGCAATAATATCTCCATGGAGAAAAGCATATGATGGACCCTCCATCTGAAAAGTTACACAGTGAACCTTTAAATATATAATATCTATCATTTCATATATAAGGGTCCTCTCTGAGACATCATATAGCCAATTATAATTATATGCATGTGCTTGTATATCTTGGTTGAAATGACTCACGTCTTACTTTTGTGCATAAAATGTCAAAAACCCAATAAACAGTGTTAAAAAAAAGGAAAACAAAAAGTTCACATTTTAAACACATCCAGAAGAATTGACAAAAAGACTGAAATCTGAACTGACACAAGAATCACATTTCAGAACATGTACAGATCGAAACTACAGAGTTAGCAGTTTGTATGCAAAATAAGACTTCGATTTTTATTTTGAGGTTTGTGGAGGAAATTATGCCATTTTTAAAAAAATCGTCCATTCAAATTACAATTTTGATTTGATTGTAATTAAAAGGCCCATATTACATTATTTTTTGATCTATGTTCTAATGTAGTTTACCTGGAGTTGTATTTTGTTTCATTCACACATGTTTAACACATACCCTCCATGTTTAGGCTGAGTTCTTCTCTTAAACCGAAAACACTGCTCCAGTCTGTTTTTAAACTACATACACCTTCACTACAATCATTTGGAGAATTTCAGCCAATCTCTACTGAACTAAAGCTAAAACATACAGTAGCTGTTAACTGTTAATTACCACTTCATGACATCACAAGGTGAAACAGACCATTTTGAGCTTTGGAGATGTAGACATACTTATAATAAAGGATTACTCAAACATGTGTGAATGCAACAAAACACAACTCCAGGACTACAATCATACCATATTCCATACAGACATACAACAACTCACCTTTATGTAACAGATAAGCCTATGTTTCTGTTTCATTCTGTTTCTACTTGATATCATATCATTTTTGCATTTGTATTTATATTACAATATTTGTTTCTTACTTACTGGACATACATTTATATAATTTATGTTTTATTGATACCAGTCTCTTGCTATTTTTTATTGCTACTTATTTAGAAGTTCATTACCATTTTTTTATATATATTTTTACCCTTTGTTATTATAATATATTGTGATGTGTGAGCTACTGTGTCCAAGTCATTTCCCTTGTGGATCAATAAAGTCAAAGGTCTGTTTTTGAGGAGGTAACAACATTATAACATGACTTAAAGCTCACAAGAATCCATTCTGTGTGATATAGGACCTTTAATCTCCAGTTTACCTAATAAGCAATATATTAGTAGATCAGGAGTCTAACCCACAACCTCCTGACTGAGATAGTCAGAGGAGGAGACAGGCTAACCACTCTGCCACAGTAACACATGGGTTGCCAAACAAAAACAACAGATTTTTCACATTCAAAGCCCGGTTCTGGATCGCTCAGTGGACACAGGTGGTTTTTGTCTCATCCATAGTGGATAATCGCCTCACCTTTTCATTAGAACTTTATTGAAATGCAGTGAATCGGGCCACATTACTGTTGCATTGTGGGAAGACCTGTGGGTAAACAATAGGCCCCGATACGCTCTGGGGTTTTGAATAGAGCGGGTTTCACCAGGTCTGGAGTAGATTAGAAAAGGTTTTGGGGGCTCTGGGGTCTGGAGAGAATGAAAGAGATACAGATGTTTCAAGGAAGAGAAATGAGACAGGATTGTTGATTTGATGAAAACTCGTCCAATTTGAAGTTATGTTGTTTCCTCATCAAAAACATACCTGGAGTTGTGTTTTGTTTCACAAATGTTTAACACACAAACCCTGCATATTTAGGCTGAGTTCTTCTCTCAAAAAAACAACAACACTCTGTTCTACCTTATGATGTCATGTGGTAATACAAGAATTGTGTTTTTAAACTCCATACACCATCACTAGAATCATTTGGATAATTTTAGCCCTGGAATTGCCAATCTCTGGTAAATACCCTCTGGTAAAGGGTATCTGAAAACATGAGCTTTCTTAAAGGTGTGATTAAAAAAAGGGTTGAGTTTATAGTAAATTTAAATGACATAATTTGGGGAAAATAATCAAAATTGTATTAACTGTATTAATCAGCCCAAAAATATCAGTAGAGCTCATCTTCCATCTGTTACATCTAGTATACAATCACTACGGATACATGCACACCAGAAAAAAAAACAAAACAAAACAGAAACTCGTCCAATTTAAATTGATTACTTTAAAAAGCATGGAATAAGAACAGAACCTCAAAGATCCCAATAATCTGGAGAATGCACTACATACTAAGAAACCTGCTGCTTGTAAGGAACAGCAGTCTGATTTTCATTAGGCACAGTATGTGAATGACTGAGTGTTTATATTCCCATGAAGAGGAAACTATAGTCATCTTCTGCAAGGTCACACTTTAGTGCTATTGGTTGCTGCTGGTGCCCAGAGTCAGGATTATACACGGGGAGTCAGCATTTCAGTTTTCTGCAGCTAAAACCTGGAACAGTCTTCCTGAACATGTGAGACAGCCCTCTACTTTGACAGTGTTTTTGTTTAGCTGTGCACATGACTGAAAGGTTTTCATTCTGCACTCTTCACTCTCATTTAATGTCTCACTCTTTTTTTAACTTTATGATGATTTTTTTATGTTTTGACTAGTTTGTACTGTGATTTTAATGTATTTCTTATTCTGTAATGCACTTTGTATTACTCTGTACCAGTTGTGACTATACAAATAAACTTGCCTTGCCTTGGTTAAATCCTTCAGTCACTCACTCAGGGCCTTACCATACACTGTCTATATAAATGGACATGGCTAACCTAACCAAAACACGAGACTATATCGCTCCAATTCTTGCGTCCTTGCACTGGCTTCCTGTTCAATTTTTTTTTATTGATTTTAAGATTTTATGGTTTGTTTTTAAAGCTTTGAATGGACCGGCCCTTTACACACTCACATGCTGGAGGTTCGAGAGACGGGCTCCAGCTTAGACGAGACTTAAAACCTGTGGCCAGCCCCAGGCTCTGGAACGCTCTGCTCCCCCCCACGTCCGAACATCCCCCACACTGTGAGTGTTTTAAGTCTCGTCTTAAGACCCACTTTTACTCTCTGGCTTTTAACACCATGTGAGTTGCATCTCTCCTCTCACCTTCTCAACCTTCTTCTCTTTCTCTTCGCTCTTTTCTTCGCTCTTCTCCGCCTTCTCTCTCTCCTTCACAGCAGAGGTCTGGTTTTCCGGGGCCTCATCTTCATCACTGTCCAGAATCTGACGGCTGCGTTTGGGAGGTTTTTTCACCGGAGAATCTGCCTCAAGAGCCCCATTCTGCACCTTCAGGGGACTCTTCACCGGCCTGAGACACAACACATAAATGCAACATTATTACACTTATTCAGACAAAAGAAAAGGACAGCTGTAGAGATGCAAAATTAATCACAATCAAATCAAAATCACTATTTAGATGAAAGCAATTAGCAAATGACAAAGTCAGTTTTTGATATACTATAATTTCCTCAAAAAACATCAAAATCGCCTGTTTCATATTCTGCATACAAACTTCTAACACTGTAGTTTAGATCTGTACAAACATGTTCTGAAATGTGATGCTTGTATCAGTTTGTCAGTTCAGATTTCACTCTTTTTGACAATTCTTCTGGACGTGTTTAAAATGTGAACTTTGAACAGAATCCTATAATTAAAACAGAAATGGCAGCAAATGTAATCGCAATTGTAATGCTTGTTAAAGGTACATTGCTCCTGTGTCTCCATGGAGATAGAGTTATTGCTTTAGCTGGAATGTTCCATGGTATGACATTAAACACATTGCATTTATTCATTACAGGTGTTTCTAATGCTCTAAATGCTGAATAGGGTTGCCTCTCCACAGATCTGACTTATAACATAGCCTACATAGCCTTGGGATAGACAGGTTTAATAAATAACATCTCCATGGAGACAAGCAGGTGATGGATCCTCCACTAGAAAAGTTACGCAGTGCACCTTTAAAGAAAGTACTATGATTTTATGTTGAAATTGAATAAAGAAAGCGTAGACTCATTACAGTTTACAAACACTGAAAACCCAAATGGTCTGTATACGACCATGCACCACTATGTAACCAGAAAAGCTGCACAATGCTCCTTTTAAAAAAAATTGGATATTTTTCCCAAACCATTCAATCGGCCCTAGACACAAATACATAAATATTAAATACATTATTATATTCATTTAGACAGAAAAAAGGACAGCTGCATAGTAATAACTATAGAATTATTGATTCTTTCAGTCAGACAGGTGAGTTTGTGTACCTGCTTCACATGTTTCACTTCCTGTGTGTTGTAGGCAGCTTTACTTGGTTTTGCCAGTAAGGGGCGTAAGCTTCCCCGACTGTCTGATACGTACAAGCAGGTAAACAAACTCTCCTGATTGACAAAAAGAATCGCTAATTTTGAATTATAAGTGAAGAAAGAATAAACCAAAGACTATTTCATAAAAACTACTTGTGGCTGGAGCTGCTCAATTATGATCAAATTATAATCACAATTATTTGACTCATTACTTCAATTACAATTACATCAAACATTTACTTCTTACTTACACTAACAAACCTATCACTAACCTATCACTAACATCTGAGACACAACAAGACCCAAATAACATCTCCATGGAGACAAACAGGTACTGGAGCCTCTACCAGAAAAGTTGCATAGTGCACCTTTAAGCAGCTTGTAGACGTGTTGGAAAGGATAACAAACAGAGTGCTTTGACTTAAAAAATAAATAAATAAATAAATCTAGACTTACATTTTCACAGGTTCATCTGCAGATTTCTTATCTTTAGTTTTGGGCTGAAAAAAGGACCTGAAAAAAGACATCACAGACATAAGATAATTAGAATTAAACAGTGCTGAATAAATAAAGATAACTAAAAAAAAATACCACTACTAATAGTGGTACTATACCACTAATTAAAATGTAAACTTAAAAATATTAAATGTTTTTTATCTGTCTGTTTTTGTCACATTAACTTGACTTTATCATTCAGAAAGTGTGAATTGAAAAAGCAGGTCACATTTGAAGGAAATCTGATCTATAACATGTTTCAAATCCTGCTTTCAATGTTCAGTTTGTATAAATAATTCATTCAAACCACGAAATTCAGTTTTCACTTTTGGCAATTCAATTTCAATTATATGATATTACATTTTTAATTCCAAGAGACACAGCCCATAGATAAAAAAAAATTTCACTGCAGCATGTGGCGACTTAATACATATAACTCTGCATTATTTTCTTTTTAATCATGTTTAGATTATAATTTTAAAGGGCCAGATTTGTGAACAAAAACGCTAATTAAACGTACAACATACAAGAGGTCTAAGAAGTATTCCCATTAGACATTTAGTGAAGTTAATTAAGCTGATTCAAAAAGGAAACAACGTAAACAGTGCATAAAAGTGATTCTAAATTATAAATATTTCACCTGTTTTTATGATGTTCATTTTGAAATCAATGGAAATGGTTTATTCACACGTGGTTACTCCAAAACATGCATGCAACCTGCTAAATTTAACACTGGAAACATTTAACCCAATCAAAAGTTATAATCAGACAATTGCGGTAATTTGAGGGTGTTAAAGACCATTCTGGACAATTTTATAAGTCGGTATTGGACCTAGAATTGACAGAATTAACGTATATAGATTAAACATGTCCATGTTCATAGAAAATATAAGACCACGTAGGGCCCAAAACCACGCTTTCACGGGTCAGAGGGGGCTGTACTTACGCAATACTCCGCTGCATAGTGTCCGAAATATCTTTAAATAGCTGTAAATTAAAATAAAAGAGCGCAAACAGAGCGCAGTATCCGCAAAGGAAGCGACAGTGCTCTGAATATTCGGCGCCAAAATCTATTTAGACCAAAGATCGTGAAAAATGACAAGATGGTTCAGTCGATGCTGCTAAGAAACGCTTTTTTTCTTCCGATTTACGGCAAAATAATTGACAAAAACGTGCTTTTCTGAATAGCCTATTTATTTATATTGCTGTTAGATAAGTGCTAAAATGTTTAAAAATGAAATATGTGAGTTAAAATAGGTTAGAAAGACGTTTATTCGTGTTATATTCGTGTAATAAGCGTCTTACATCAACATTTGTTGAGTTTAGCTGGCAATAATTGTAAAGTACGTCTTGAAGAGATAAAAGATAACCGTTTATACAAAGCACAATGTTATTTATTAGAAAAAGGAGCGAATAAATATGACATATACTGAAATAAAGTCAGAGTGCGACATCTTCATCTGTACTGTTTCGCGCCAGTACTCGTGAGCTCGTGCAGTCTCGCCCCCTGCGCTTCCGGTAAGGTTACTGCAGCTCTCCAATAAATAAAAAGGAGAAGTATGAATTGTCTTAAAATTAAAAATGCGTGTTACGTGAACTTTAAAAGGATTTTTGATTGCAGACTTTTGCTACTTTCAAAATAAGAAATAAATAATGTAATAAATAAGAATTACATTATAGACTACTAAAATATAGGGGTGCGCAAAAATATTGAAATATGGACATGTCATATCGTTTAATTTGATGTTACAGTAGTCAATACTGTGGGCTGCTGTACTGATATATTGCCAAGAGTATTTTTTAGTATATTTTGCTAAATTATTTTATCACAGCGCTACAGTTTTGTTGCTTGTGTAGAGGAAGGAAACTCTTTTATGCAACACATTTGACATTTTCACTGTTTTGATGATTAAAATGGGCGTGTTTCATATTCACTTTGCACAAGAAGTGGTTTAACAAACACTTTATTTATTTTTTTATTGAACTGAACTGAATCGAATCGACTTGAAATATATCGTATCGAATCAAAAGCTCACTGTATTGAGATACGTATCGTATCTTGGCCTATGTATCGAGGTATCTATCATATTGGCAACTCCTTAATGATACCCAGCCCTACTAAAATATAAGAATAATACATGATACTTCCATGGATGTTAGGCCAATTTCTATTTCGTTCTGTTTTAAGAAACTTAGATTGATTTATAGCCGACATTTTAAGGACTTTTTGCAATTCATAGGATATAATATTTTGTTTACTTCTTGTGGCAACGGTTCTAATGTTCCATTCCACTCTGCATCTTTAATAATAGCAGACAAAACACATTTTTTACAAATTTTAATTATTTGCAAACTAAAACATAAATACAAAACACATAATAAACACTGAAATATGTTAATATATTAATAAGCAAGTCTATTTTACAACTAGGCTATCTTTATCTCCATCTCTATCCAGTCCTGTAAAGGTCGTGTACCTGATTTTTTTCCAATTATTTGAGCAAAATGTGTCTTGCTCCAGTACAGATATAAAATAAGTCCACTATGTCCTATCTGCATTCATCTAATTATAAACCGGAAGTGCACGTTGGCATGCTAGTTGTTGTTAGCTTTACCCTGATTCCAAAACTCTGCTCTGGTCTCTGAAAGTTGTGAAGAGTGCTTATAAGCTCATCATGGTGAATAATTAGGATGCTCAGAATACATAAGGTAAGTGAGGAACAACTTTTGACCACTGTAAACTCTTGAAAATGAACATCTGTTTTTCACATTTTTAGTACAGTAAAAATCAGGCCTTTAAGCAGGTTTATTTTACAAACTATCTTATATACATCTCTATCTAGTCAACTTCACAAATGCAATTACAGCTTTACAGTTTTATCACATTCCGTTCAGTTCATCTGTGTTAGTATCTTGTTTCCGGTGAACGGCCCCCTCTCCACAGAGCTGATCCGTGAACTGAGGAGGTGAGGTGAGCTGTGGTCCATATGCCCCCGGGCCGGATCTGCCCCAGGGCTGGTGCAACAGGAGAGAGGGAGAGGAGAGGTGAGGGGCAAGAGGCGAGGGGTAAGAACGGGTTTAGGCAGGTAACATGAGAGGAGGGGAGAGGGAGGGACAGAGTGGAGAGCTACAGAGGGAGAGAGCAAGAGAGGAGAGAGAGAAGAGGAGAAGGAAAAGTAAGAGAAGATAGAGGAGGAAGAGTGAGTAGGAATGACAGAAAGGAAGGAAAAACATAAGAGAGATGGAGAGATAAAGAAGAGATAGAGGAGGAAGAGAGGAGGAGAAGAGAAAATTAAAATTGGATGCAAGAAAAATTAAAGAAAGACATGTGAGTTCCACCTTGTCATGTTATGATACACAGACTGTATAAAGAAGTGGACTAAGTGAGTGTGATGTCACCCACAGCGTTCAGCTCCAGTCAAATGAAGCTCACTGAGGCTTGCAGTTACAGGTGAGAATTTGGAGTTGAGTACTGTATTGGGAATGAGACATGATTTGCGGACAAAATAGTGAAATAAAACACCAGGATCATGTAGAGCGGGTTAATACGAACATTTTAAGACCAAAATGACGAGGCTCACTGCAGCAGTTATAGAGAGAGGGGTGACATTTTTTAAATGTAAAGTTAACAATTGGAGCCAGAGTCAATGGAGCTTGAAGTGCCCCCATGCTCACTTCCTATTTGGAATGTGGTGGCCAGTGTGTTAGCTATGTCCATTTATAAAGAGTCTATGGTTATTATTACTTAAATGTGCACTAAGACTATTCTGATGGAGGGTTTGTGCAACACTCCAGGAACACCAAAAGTATCTCACAGGAAAAAAGCAGAAAAGTTACATATTTATGAAGTTACATATGAATGTACACATTATTAATCCATTCTCTGCATCTGATCCACCCTTTGGGTTAAAAGTCCTATATTATGCAAAATTGACTCTTCTGAGCTTTAAGTCATGTTATAATGTTGTTACCTCCTCAAAAACAGACCTGGAGTTGTGTTTTGCTTCATTCACACATGTTTGAGTAATCCTGCATTATTAGTCTGTCTACATCTCCAAAGCTCAAAATGCTCTTCCAACTTGTGATGTCATGAACCAGTAGTTCTCAGAGAGCTCCTTTACCTTTAGTTCACTAGAGAGGTCCAGGTTTGAAATAATCCAAATTATTCTACTGAAGGTGTATGGAGTTTAAAAACACAGTGGAGCACTTCCTGTATTACTACATGACATCACAAGGTAGAACAGAGTGTTTTCTGTTTGAGAGAAGAACTCTCAGCCTAATATGCAGGTGTAGCAGGTTGAAAAACACGATATTTAAAGTTTTGTGGAGAAACAGACACCCCCTCTATTTTTTTGGTATTATTTCTAACGTCTTTTATTTTGGGTGCAATACACATTCCGACCAGTAGATGGTGCTGTTAGCGCTACTGTGGGGACTAGAGGGACACAGCGCAGGCGCAGCTTCAGAATTAAACAAGTTGTGGCAAGACTCACGTGTCTCCTGTTCGTCTATCCACGGCTATGATTAAAAAGTTCTTATATTAACTCAGACTTGGTCCGAACACATTTTAGTTAATTGTGTAAAGGTTTTAAACCAACTGTGAAAGTTTCAGAGAGTTTAGTCAACGTTAGCAATATATTTTTGTACTACTTCATGCATTTCCATTTCTAACGTCCGCCATATTCAGTATTAATAAGTTAAGTAGTAGGAACGTATTTCAAGCGATATTTAAGCAAGGTCATTGGCTGAAGTGCTTTGTAATATGCTATAGTAAGTTTATACCGGTTTGAGAACAGATTCTGCTCAAATCCAAGTGTAAGGCAGCCGCCATTTGTATTTTTCATGTAGTTTAAGTTGAATCAGTTTTGCCGCCATACGCAGGCGCTTCTCCTTTTATGTGGCCGACATTACCAAGTATTTGTTTATTTTTTATTGTCAATTATTATTTTATTAATTATATGATTTTTGAGAGAATGAGCAAATTGAATTGAATAATAATTGAATGATTGTCAATGATTGCTTGAATTAAACAAGCTGGGGGCAGACTAATGTCTCCTCTTCGTCTATCCACAGCAACACCACACCTTTAGGCTACACAGTCTAACCCTAGCTGTGTGCCACTTGCTACTGCCCAGCTTTCCCCTAGGGCTGGCGCCGGTAACACAGGGTTTATGTGTTAAACATGTGTGAATGAATGAATGTGATGAGAAAACAACATTACAACATAGATCAGGGAATAGTGTATTATGGGCCCTTTAAACCTGTCAGGAACTATATTTGATTTGAACAGGACACATACTGTCCCTTTAAATTCTTTTCCACGTTTGTGTTTGATATATTACACTTTAAGGTGCATTGCGTAACTTTTTTTTGTAGAGGGTCCGTCACCTGCTTGTTTCTATGGACATGTCATTGCTCACCCTGGAATTTTCCACAGTATGACATTAAACAGTTCAACCTTATATTTATTCAATTACAGCTGGTTTTATAGCTCAAAAATACCTAGAAAAACAAACATTCTGACTGTGAGTGGGGTCACCTCTCCACAGATCTGACCTGTAACTTGGTCTGGTTTGATCTCCATGAAGATAGAAAGGTTTAATACTATACTGTGAAACATTCCAAAGCAATAACATCTCCATGGAAAGAAGCATTTGATGGACCCTCCACCAGAAATGGGTACATAATGCACCTTTAATTCTGTTCAGATGCAGCTTTTGCCTTTAGCTCAAATTGTTCAGTACAAAATTGACATAACTGATTTCATAACAAAACTCGACAGTTTCCAGTCTATTTACTTATGCTTCAAGATAATTTTTCCACTGCCATATTTGTAACTTGAGCTTGACATGAGTGAGACTGACAGGAGCTGCTCTGAGATGCCCTGAGCTAAAATAACACTAGGATCATGTACAGGGAAGTGAGTGGGAGAAGGAGAACAAAATGGAGACAGAACAGCTTATGCGATGAGTTTAAAGGTGCATTTGTAACTTTTCTGGTGGAGATTCCGTCAAATGCTTTTCTCCATAGAGAAATGTTTCACCATACAGTTCCTGACAAAAGTCTTGTCGCTTATCCATTTTGTAGAAACAAAAGCTTATAACCTGACTTTAAATTAATCGATTGGTTTCAGAAATGTCTCATATGAAAGCTAAAACCCTCCCAAATTATGCTCAATATACTAAAATAAATTTGCTTCACTGAAGAAAGATTGATCATTTAATGAACACAGAAAGGTCAGATTTTGGCAAGACAAAAGTCTTGTCGCCTTGTCATATGATGCACCCAATCCTAGATTACAGCCTCACCTGTGATCAGTTACTGATCAATCAATTAGTGGGTGTGTATAAAAAGAACCCCAGCACACCAGACCTTCACATCAACTGCAACTTGACCTCTGACAACATGCCTAAGATCCACCCTGAGACCAAAGCGTTAATTATCAAGAGGCTGAAGACCAGATCCACTGCTGAGGTGGCTGACACCTTCAATGTGTCTCAGCGTCAAGTACAAAGAATAAGAAAAAGATCTGAAAAGACTGGAGATGTTTTTGACAAGCCCAGGTCCGGCAGACCCCGCAAGACAACTGCTCGGGAGGACCGTTTGTTGATTCGAAAATCCAAGGCCAGCCCCTTTTCCACTGCAGCAGAGCTCCACCAGGCCTGGTCACCTCAAGTCCCTGTGTCAACCAGAACAGTTTGTAGAATTCTGTCTCGGAATGGCCTCCATGGTTGAATCAGTGCACAGAAACCAGCACTAAACAAAAGGCAATTAAAAAACCATGTGGCATTTGCCAAGGCCCACAGCCTGCTAAAAGGATGGACACTGGAAAAGTGGCAGAAGGTGGATTTCTCAGATGAATCCTCGGTTGAATTACATCACAGCCGCCGCAAATATTGCAGGAGACCTACTGGAGCCCTCATGGATCCAAGATTCACCCAGAAAACAGTTAAGTTTGGTGGCGGAAAAATCATGGTCTGGGGTTACATCCAGTATGGGGGTGTGTGAGACATTTGCAGGGTGGAAGGCAATATCAATAGCCTAAAATATCAAGAAGTATTAGCTACCTCTTACATTCCCAACCATAAAAGGGGTCAAATTTTGCAGCAGGATGGTGCTCCATCGCATACTTCTATCTCTACATCAAAGTTCCTCAAGGCGAAGAAGATCAAGGTGCTCCAGGACTGGCCAGCCCAGTCACCAGACATGAACATCATTGAGCATGTCTGGGGTAGAATGAAAGAGGAAGCATGGAAGGCAAAACCAAAGAATCTTGATGAACTCTGGGAGGCATGTAAGACTGCTTTCTTTGCTATTCCTGATGACTTCATCAACAAATTGTATGAATCATTGTCGAACCGCATGGATGCAGTCCTTCAAGCTCATGGAAGTCATACAAGATATTAAATATGGATCTCACAGCACCACTACTTAATTCACTGACGTTATGCAACATATTTTTGTATTTGAAGTAAATTATTTGTTCAATTTTCTGTAGGCGACAAGACTTTTGTCTTGCCAAAATCTGACCTTTCTGTGTTCATTAAATGATCAATCTTTCTTCAGTGAAGCAAATTTATTTTAGTATATTGAGCATAATTTGGGAGGGTTTTAGCTTTCATATGAGACATTTCTAAAACCAATCGATTAATTTAAAGTCAGGTTATAAGCTTTTGTTTCTACAAAATGGATAAGCGACAAGACTTTTGTCAGGGACTGTATAGTATTAAACATTTCTATCTTCATGGAGACCAAACCAGACCAAGTTACAGGTCAGATCTGTGGAGTGGCGACCCCGCTCACAGTCAGAATGTCTGTTTTTTAGGTATTTTTGAGCTATAAAACCATCTGTAATTGAATAAATGTAAGGTAGAGCTGTTTAATGTCATACTGTGGAACATTCCAAACAGAGCAATGACATATCCATAGGAACAAGCAGGTGACGGACCCCCAACCAAAAGTTGCACAGTGCACCGTTAAAGGTACAGTATGTAACTTTCTGGAAGTGGAAGTATTAATATGCCAAACTCTAGAATATTACAGCCAAAGGAGCAACATTTCCATGGACACAAGCAGGATGAGGCCCTCCTCCAGACCAAATCAGGTTTGTGGTCAGGTTTGTGGAGATGCATGCCTGTTCACAGAAAGATCATGTTTTTTTATGTTTTTCAGTGCAACAAAGACTTTTTAGTTACCTACTGGGGCTTTAACTTTTATTATTGTGTATATTGGTAATAATAAAGGGAAAAAACTAAAAATTCTGCAAAAAAAGATTATTAAAAATTAAATTAGAACAAACAAGCCTATAAAGAGACATTTCTCCAATTTTCTGGGGCATTTAACAGATCTTACCTGAGTCCATAACTGACCCCCAGAGAATAGAATCTGAGGAAAGAAGGGAGCAACTGTTGAGCCACTGGGACAAAAGAGGAAAGGAGAGAGAGGGGAGAGGGAGGATAGAGAAGGGAGACGGATGAGAGAGAGAGAGGCAGAGGAGAGGAGAAAGGAGAGGGGAGAGGGAGGAGTGAGAGGAGGGGGAGGAGAGAGGAAGGAGAGGAGAGAGAGCATAGTTACTATACTGACTACAGTAAGTATAATAGTTTATTAGTTACTATATACTATAGTAATAGTACTTAAAAGTACTTTCAATGGACCATCACATCTTTCCACTTCCTGAAGTTATTCTGCACAAACCATTTCTTTCTCCTGACAAAGAAGACGCTGAACTTTGTGCCAGTTTTTGTTTCATATGGATAGACACAGGAATTACAGAGACATGAACCCTAAACCAGGTTAACAAATCTACATCTGACAGTTACACAGCAAACTCCACCTGAGAATTCTCTTCAGTTTAAACTACAGATAGATAGATGTGTGTGTGCGTGTTTGTGTTTACCTGAGGGGAGGCAGCGGGGCTGCAGTGGGGGAGTCCGTGGGGGGGTATATGAGGGACAGTGGGGCAATTGACCAGGAGCAGTTTGCTGAAGTTAAATTTGTAGGTGAAGCGTTTTCCTTTGGTTTTGTGCAGGATGTGTTTGTTGTAGTAATATCTGAAAAACATGGTTCAGGCTGGCAAAAAGAATTCTATCAAATAACTGTGCATTTACCTACTGCTACTGCTACTACTACTACAAATACTGGTGAGTGGTAAATAGTCTTTTTGCTACTTTGCTGCCAAGTGGTTGTTTTCAAATAGTAGACTGTGCTGATGTCATAACTACTGCTATTACTATTACTACCAATACTTCCAACTACTATTTACTGTGTGCTGCAACTGTTAAATTTACTTTTCACAACTGCAATCATTACTGCTATATCCTCTCATCTGGTAATTACTGCTAATCCTGACCCGCTACTACCACTACCACTAATCCCTAATGCTGCTACTACTACTACCACTACTACTACTAAAACTAGTGCCTAATGCTACTAATACTACCACTACTACCACTAATGCCTAATGCTACTATTACTACTACTACCACTAGTACTACTACCACTAATGCTTAATGCTACTAGTACTACTACCACTACTACTACTACCACTAATGCCTAATGCTACTAGTACTACTACCACTAATGCCTAATGCTACTACTACTACTACTACTACTACTAACACTACCACTAATGCCTAATGCTACTAGTACTACTACCACTACTACTACTACCACTAATGCCTAATGCTACTAGTACTACTACCACTAATGCCTAATGCTACTACTACTACTACTACTACTAACACTACCACTAATGCCTAATGCTACTAGTACTACTACCACTACTACTACTACCACTAATGCCTAATGCTACTAGTACTACTACCACTAATGCCTAATGCTACTACTACTACTACTACTACTAACACTACCACTAATGCCTAATGCTACTAGTACTACTACCACTAATGCCTAATGCTACTACTACTACTACTACTAACACTACCACTAATGCCTAATGCATTGTCCAGCTACCGGGCCACATACGGCCCATTGGTTGATGCTTTAAGCTAATTTGGAATTACAAAATAAACATATTTTATAATTTTACCATATGCATGGACTAAAGCTACATTGTTTTGTTGTTTTTTTTTTGTTTGGTTTTTTTTGTTAGGCAACCTATTTTTTTCATTGCTTAGTTATATCATATACACTTATGCTATTTACTGCTTTTTATAAAGAAATACAATTAATATTATGCAGAATTGCGTTAAGCATTGTGGCCCGGCCCTCCACAATATTTTTTGTTTCTCATGTGGCCCCGTGGAAAAAATAATTGCCCACCCCTGGCCTAATGCTAATAGTACTACTACAACTACTACCACTAACGCATAATGCTACTAGTACTACCATTACTATCACTACCGCTTAAAGGTGGAGGGTCCGCTCCCTGCTTGTCACCAATGGAGATGTTAATGCTTTGCCTGCAGTGCTCCACAATATGGCATTAAACTTGTCTAGCTTCATGAAGACAAGTACAGTAGGTGATGCCACTAGCCTAGGCATCACAGACCAGGTCTGTGGAGAGGCCAGCTTACGTTCACAGTAAGAATGTATGTTTCAAGGTAGCAACAAAACACTTTTCATTGAGTGAATAAATGCATTGCAGATGAGTTTAATGTCTTACTGTGGAACATTCCTGGCGACACAATAATATCTCTATGGAGACAAGTAGATGGTGGAAATGTATATAACAGCAAAACTGAAAGGACTACTACTAGCCTACCATTAATACTACTACTGATACTGTGTCTACTATTACTGCTACTACTTCTCTCATATCTCTGCAACTACTACTACCAATACTGATTATACTAATACTACAAATATTACAATCCTACTACTGCAATTAATATTATCAATTTATACAATAATTACTACCACTTCTTCTTGTACCTGAGAGCTCTGCTGAGTTTGTCATAGTTCATGTGAGGCTTCCCTTTCCTTTCTCCCCACAGCTGAGCCAATCGCTCGGGGTCTCTGATCACGAACTCCCCCCATTGGTCGCTCCAGCAGATAGCCCCACCCTCGCCCCGCCCCAAAAGCTCCAACAGGAAGTGCCAGAGCTGCACCTGCCTTGAGCCAGGGGACCACCAGGGTTTGTACGCCCATTCTGGAAACAGGACGGCTATGGAGAGGGGGAGAGAGGGAGAGACGGAGGGGGAGAGATGAGAAAGGAAAGGAGGAAGACAGAGAAGATAGGCATATGAGGGGGGAGAGAGAGACAAGGGGGAGGGAGAGCACGAAAGAGAGAGTTGGAAAAAGATGAGATAGATGAGAGTGAAAAGGAGACAGAGAGAGAGAGAGAGAGTGTGGGGGGGGGAGGGAGAGGAAGGGAGCGAGAGAAGAGGGTGTGCGAAAATGAGAAGAGAGAGAGAGCGAAAGTGAGAGAGGAGGAGAGAGGACAGAGGGAAGAGGGTGGGTGTGATAGGAAGGGTTGAGAATGTGTTAGGAAATCTATTAAAAAGTTTTTGGAGTGTTAAATGAGAGTATGATGAGAGAATAATTATGTAAAGTACAGTAAGTTGTACTATCTTGTCACCATAGTCAGATTTGTCCTGTGCATTTGAACCTTTACTCCATGACTCCTGGGTTAAGGTACTCATTTGTCCTCTGCATTTGACCCATCCTTCAGTGTCTCTGGGTTAAACCTGTCAGGAGCAGTGGGACCCATCTCCAGATCTTGAACTAGTCTTGGTCAGGACTACTTTAGCTGGAGGTACTGTGCCCAGAGGAAACCTACCCAGACACAGGGAGAACATGCAAACTCCACACAAACAATCTGGAAGTTGAACTAGGAACCTTATGGCTGTGAGGTGAGTGTGTTAGCCAAGGTTAAACCCAGGAACAGTACCACTATTTCCTGCAGAGGGAGCAAGGACCTGACAATGCACTGACAGGTGACAGGAAGGTCCCACTAAAGCTAATATTGTCAAATTTGCAACGCTCATGACGTAACATGCAATTTAAAAAGTGTTTAAAGGTGCACTATGTAACTTTTCTGGTAGAGGGTCCACTACTTGCTTGACTCCACGTAGATGTCATTGTTTTGTTCCTGAAATGTTACAGTATGGCATTTAATTCAACTATCTCCATGGAGACAACCAGCCACATCACCAGGCCAAGTTACAAGTCAGATCTGTGGAGAAGTGGACCTTCTCACATTAAGAATGCATGTCTTTGCAGTAGTTTTGAGAAATAAAAACTTGTAAAATTAATAAATACAAGATATATTTGCTTAATGCTAAACTGTGGAACATCCCAGGGCAAAGCAATGACATTACCAAGGAGACAAGCAAATAGCGGACCCCCCAGAAGAGTTACACAACACACCTTGACTCACAAACATGCATTCTCTGTTAAAATCCTCCTCTCCACTCTTTCTCTCCTCTTTTCCTCTTATTTCTCTGTTCATTACTACCTCTCCATGATCTGTCGGTTTTTTTAGATTACATAACTCCTCAGGTTTAATCAGTGGTAGATGAAGTAGTCAATTTTGTACTAAAACAAAAGTACAGATACAGGGACAAAAGAGTAAAAGTATCACATGAAAAAATCTACTTAAGAAAAAGTATTAAAGTATCTGTTTAAAAATGTACTTTAAGAGTATTTTGCAGAGATTTTAAGAACAGTTTAAGGATGAAATGTAGTGATTTTGATTAAGAATTTAGCTGATTTCAAGCAATTCGACTGATTTCTTAATTTTTCTAGCCATGTTTTTGTGTATTTGGTTTGTTCAAAGTTGGAACATTAACTCAAATTAAATGCGCTAAGAATAAGTTTCAGCTTTTTCAGCAGATCTCAAACCATAAAGAAAAGTGCTTTTTACTTTTCAGTCCAGATCTAAAATGGAGTGGAGTAGAAAGTACAGATACCTGCTCTCAAATGTAGTGAAGTAAAAGTAAAAAGTATGCACTGTAACCTGTACTTAAGCAAAGTACAGATACATAAAAATTGTACTTTAGTATTGTACTTTTACTTTTGTACTTAGTTACATTCCACCACTGGGTAAAAACACTCACATGACTGGTTTGTACTGGAGACAGAGAGGAGCTGCTGCTGCTGTAATAATGATAACAATAATAATACAGATAGTTTAGAGTCCCTCATGTGAAAATTCTCATCTTGTTTTCAGTTTTATTTTAAAAGACTCATTGTTGTCTATGGCATCTGGTCTCCTGCTGTGTGTGACTGATACTGTTTCCAGAATAATAATTTATCATACTCAAAATAAAGTCTATAGAGAAAATATAAGTTAACTTTAGGATTTTAGCTCAAATATTTGTGCAGTGCATTACAGACCACTGATACGGCATTGGGTGTTTCTCGCAATTCAGACATATGGTCCTATATTACACAAAATTGTGAGCTTTAAGTCTCCACAACTCCAGGTCTGTTTGTGGTGAGGAAACAACATTATAACATAATATAGGCCTTTTAACATTTCCTCTTTCTTTTTTGTCTTTGTCACATTCATTTTCTGCACATCCCCATTGTCTGTACACACTGAGGAAAAGTGACTTCTTATCCTAAAACACGTGAACGGGACTCACCTCGGCTCCAGAGCGGTGACGGCAAGTGTCCTACAGGTGGCGTACAACTGCACTGCATCTACAGCACACAAAGTCAATTCACTGGAGAGTATATAAATATTAAGCATAAAAACAACCATTACTCTCAGCTGAAATGTGTTCTGTTTTTATGAGATACTCATTTCGCTACATGGGATAGAGATACACAAAAAATACAAAACATAGTACACATCATTTAACTATATTATTAGTTCCCTCTGTTATGCCATAATAATTTTGAATAGAAAAAGACCTAATTAAGAGTTAATTTGAATAATCTTTGAATTAATTAAAATCAAAACATAAACCATTGTGCAATTTTATAGACAGAAATGGTCTGTTTAGGAAATCATCCAAATGTTTTGCGATACAAATACATTAAATTGGTGTAAAGCCTTCTCTTTTGTATTAGTACGTTTTTACCTTGTCAAACATGAATTCTTCTTGTGAGTGGGATTGCCTCTCCAGAGATCAGACCTGTAACTTAGCCTGATGTTTTATGCTTTATAGATTTATAGTGCAATGCCATAATGTGCAATATTTGAAGCAAAGCAACAATGTAATTGCACTATATAATTTTTTGGTTCGGGGTCTGTCGCCTGCTTGTTTCTATGGAGATGTCATTGCTCTGCCTGGAATGTTCCACAGTATGACATTAAACAGCTCTACCTTACATTATTATTCAATTACAGGTGGTTTTATAGCTCAAAAATACCTAGAAAAACAGGCATTCTGACTATGAGCAGGGTCGCCTCTCCACAGTTCTGACCTGTAACTTGGTCTGGTTTGGTCTCTATGAAGATAGAAATGTTTAATGCCATACTGTGAAACATTCCAGACAAAGCAATAACATCTTCATGAAGAAAAGCATTTGACGGACCCTTCACCAGAAAAGTTACAGAATGCACCTTTAAGTTAAAAAAGGGTAAAAACTGTCAAATTGTAAAAATGAATAAAATAATGAGTGTCCAAACCAGTGAAAGTGTTTTTACCTCGTCAGGAGCAGACAGGAGCTTCAGATGAATGATGTGATTGTCTTTGGAGGTTGAAGTGAAGTGGACAAATCCTGAACCACTGTCTCTCCTCCTCTTACCCCCCCCCCCCCCCCCCTTATCTTTCACACACACCCAGGATGCCCCTCTCCCCTGACCCCGCCCCTCTCCTCTGCCCTCCTCTGGTCGCCACGGTCACTGCCCTGTCATCAACTTTGGTGGATTTAGACACAAGAGAAGCATCCTCAGATATAATGATGGAGAATACAGGAGGTCAGACTCTGCTGTTGTTTGTATCGGTCCCAGGCCTAAATACATGACTAGCATGCATCAGGAAGGGCATCTGACTTAAAACCAAATTACTGTTTAAATCATTGCAGTTTTGATTTATAATCTATAAAGCTGTCAAATAACTTTAACTTTAACAAGTAATTTATGCCCAGTCTCAATCATATGTCTTACTGATGATGTACTGTTTAACGGTATCACTTCTCTTTTTCTTTCTCTCATCTCCTCTCTCCTTTCTTTCATTCTATGCTCCCTCTCTTTCTTTCACCCTGCTTTCTCTCTCTCTCACCCTTTCCCTCTGCCTCTTCTCTTCTTTCTCTCTCTCTTGCCTTCCTCTCCCTCACTCTTCTTTCTCTCTCCCTGCCACCCCCTCTCTCTCTCCCTCTCTCCTCTCTCCTGTCCATCTCATTCTCTTGATATTCTCTCTCCTTCTCTCATCTCTTTCTTTTCCACTTCTCTCCTCCTCCTCTTTGTCTCTTTGCCCCTTCTTTCTCCTCTCTTTTCTCTCTCCCTCCTCCCTCTCCCCCTCCTTTCTCCTCTGTCTCTCTCCCTCCTCCCTCTCCTTCTCCCCTCTAATTTCTCTTTCCCCCTCTTCCCTCTCCTCCTCCTCCTCTTTCCCCCTCTCTAGCTCCTCCTCCTCTTGCATGAGAGAGTGATTGCGGAGGCTTTTAATTCCAGTGTAAACATAAAGAGTGTCAGACTTACATGGTTAATGCAGGTGCTCAGATCACAGTGGTGTTTGACCCACAGGGGGCGAGTTTTAGAGCAGTATATGTTTAGAAACACTGTCCTCCATTTTAGTCCTGGTTAGGTTATTGTTAAAGATTCACTATGTAACTTTTCCACTGGGTGCTTGTCTTGTTTCCATAGAGATGTCATTTCTTTGTCTGGGGTGTTCCACAGTATAGCATTAAACTGAACTAACTCTATATAACTCTAAGGAGATGCCACCAGGCCAAGTTGCAAATCTGATCTGATCTTTTTCAAGTTATTTCTCAGCAATAAAAGCACACTGAATAAATTATAGATACATAAGTGTAATGCCATATTGTGGAACATTCCAGGCAAAGCAATCATATCTCCATGGACACAAGCAGGTGGCAGACACTCTATTAGAAAAGTTGCACAGTGCACCTTTAAAAATGAAAACTTGAACTTGATTTGCTCTCTGCACTGTGAGCTGTTGTTGTGCAGAGCTGAAGAGGACAGAGGCTGAGAGGAGGAGGGTTACGGGATCATTGCATCATAATCTTGCACTACTTTAAACCAGAGATGGAGAGAGATGGAGAAAGAGAGATGGAGAGATGTGTTTTCATGTAGGAGTGAGAGAAGTGTTGACCCCAGGCACTCAGGTTAAATATAAACTGTACGATCATGTAGAATAAAATATGAGGAAAGATCAGGTCTGTCTGTGGTCAGCACATGGAAACCATTTTAAAGCATCTGTAGTTTAATACTAGTTTAGATTTTGTTTTGTTAAAGATGCACTGTGTAACTTTTCTGGTGGGTGCTTGTCTCCATGGAGATTTTGGCTGGGATGTGTCATAGTACACTCCAGATTTTCTGTTTCTCCCCTGTTATCCCTCCCCCACTCTTACCTCAATACTTACCTGCCTTATTTGGAACTGCTGGGTGTGACCTTGGCTCCTCCTCCTGCTCCTGGGCTGGCCTGCACACTTGTATCTCATCTCTCATCTTCACCAGTATATAAGCCTGTGCTCTCCACACCATCCTTGCCAGATTGTCAGTTAAGCTGCGAACTCCTTCGCCAGTCTGCTTGGTCTGGCTCCTGCTCCTGCTCCACCCCCAGCTCCAGCCATTTCAAACCTGCCTTCCACACTTACCTGCTGCTCCCAGACCTGCCTCCCATCCCTGCAATATTGATCAATTCCTGTAAATAAATCATTGTTAAACCTTCCCTGGATTATGTCTGCTTTTGGGTCCTCACCTTGTGGAGTTGTGACAGGATGTTTCACAATCTGGAATTAAACTTATAGTAAACAATAAATGGTCACATTTTTATATAGCACTTTTCCATCTTCAAGGCACTCAAAGCATTTTACATTAAGGAACCACTCACCCATTCACACACCCATTCACACACACATTCATACACCAGTGTACACAAACACTGGGTCGAGGTGGGTTAAGTGTTTTGCTCAAGGACACAATGGCAGCGTTCATTTGTGGGAGCTGGAACCTCCAACCTGTGGGTGAGTGGATCTAATTGCTTTCCCAGTGATGTTTATGTTGAACCGCCAATCTTCGGATCAGTGGCTGACACTGGGCCAAGTTACAGGTCAGCTCTGTGGAGAGACGTCCCCATTCACAGTAACAATGCATTTCTTTTAGCAATAAAATGTGAATTAATATTTGTGAGATAGATAAGTGTAATACCATATGGTGGAACATTCCAAGGAAAGCAATGACATATGAGGCAGACTCTCCATAGTTACATAGTGCACCTTTAAATTCTGGTTTAGGCTTATGTTATTTTAGTCCTTGTCGAGGTTCTGGATAAGGTCTAGTCCTTAAGCATAATCCTGGTTTATCAGTGGTTTAGTCTTTAGTCCTACAGGAACCTTTTCACAAAAGTTGCTTTGCCTGGAATGTTCCAGAGTATGGCATTAGCTTATCTATCTCCATGTAGACAAGTAGAAGATGCTATCTGGTTACTAGTCAGATCTGTGGAGAGGACAGCCCATTCTCAGTTTGGTTTGGTTTATTGGTTTATTAGGACAGTGTACAATTACATTAAGCACAGTGGCAGATATGTTTGTACCAGATTGTAGCTCATAGTTAATTTGCATCTGTAGTCTTACTCTGGGCACCAGACCCAGACCCTCTGGGTGGTGAGCCCACAGGAGGGAGGAATTCCTTGACGGTCCTTGATTGTATACTGTTCATAGGGGTGTTGCATGTTTTTGGTTGAAAAAAGTAAGAATTGCATGTTTTTTAAAGGCTTTTTTTTTATACAAACACCTGTTACTGACAAATGCAAGATAAGTTTAATGCTATACTGTGGAAATATAAGCAAAGTGATAACATCTCCATGGAGACAAGCAGGTGGTGGACTAGACTCCAGAAAAGTTACACAGTGCACCTTTAAAGCCACATGAGAAGAACAGACATGCAAGAGAAATGCAAATAGGACCCAGAGGTGCAGAGATTTGAGGCTGTGATCATCTGAGAAGATGATCTGATTAAAGGAAGGAGGATCTGAACCGGACTAAAACCAGATTAGACCTGGGCTAAACAAACAGCCCTTTTAGAGCGCCTCAAATCCTGGTTTAAATTCTCAGACACAGACTCTGATGAAGTGTTTGGAGGAGAAAGGAGCAACAAATGAGGAGACAGGGACAGGGGCAGGAACAACAAATGAGGAGACAGGGACAGGGACAACAAATGAGGAGACAGGGGCAACAAATGAGGAAACAGGGATAGGGGCAGGTGCTTTGGTCCTGTTAGGGCCCCTCTACAAAAGTTGCTTTGCCTGGAATGTTCCAGAGTATGGCACTAGCTTATGTCCATGGAGACAAGCAGAAGACACCGCCCAGCGAAGTTACAGGTCAGACAGAGGACAGTGAGGACATTCATACCATACTCCCAACAACTGTACAACAACTCGCCCTTATGTAACAGATAATACTCCCTACAACTGCATAACAACTCAGCCTGATGTAACAGATAATATTCCCTACCACTGCATAACAACTCACCCTGATGTAACAGATAATACTCCTTAAAACAGTACAACCTTCAGATCAGTGAACAAACTGAGTATAGGTATTGATACTTTTGCATGTTGGTAAAGTTAAACTAAAAACATGTGTCTCTGGTTCATCAGAGAGGTGAATCTGAAGGACAGTGAGAGACACAGGGTCATGTTTTTGTGGAGTCGTATGGCGCAGCTCAGGTCAAATCCTGTTTCTGTAAGAAGGATCAGCTCCAGCCCTTTACTGCTCCGTCTGTGAGTGAGGAACTACACATGGAGGAGAGGAGGGAGGAGGAAGAGAGGAGGGCGGAGAGGGGAAGGGAGAGGGGGGTAGAGGGTAGTGAAGAAGAAGAAGTAAGTTTTTGTAATGATGCATCTTAAAATACATCTACAACGCTAAGAATATCCAAGATCGAAAACTTAAATCATAGACATGTTTTAGACAGACTTTGTCATATTATTTTATTCTTTCTTGTGATTTGGAATCCCATTTTCAGGGAAGTCCTGGCCCCAGAAGAGCCTACTGTACATGTTCTAAACAGACACAGGGAGCTACAAACTACCTAACTACCTAACCTTTTTACTATGAGACAGAAGCACTAACTGCTGTGCCACCATGTCACCCATCCAGCAGAGGCCTGGGAGCTTGAGAGTTCTGCGCAGTATCTTTGCTGTTCCTAGTACTGCACTTTTCTGGACTGAGATGTCTGATGTTTTTCCTGGGATCTGCTGTAACCACTCCTCCAGTTTGGACGATACAGCCCCGAGTGCTCCGATCACCACAGGCACCACTGATGCCTTCACCTTCCAGGCCTTCTCCAGCTCATTTTCTCACATTTCTGCATAAAATCACCATCAAATGTGATCTGATCTTTGTCAAAATCACACAGATAAAAAAAACAGTGCCTGCTTTAACTAAAACCACCCAAACATTTATAGGTTTTCATATTTTTAATGAGGATAACATGCAAACAATGACAGAAGGGGGACGAATAAGTAACTGAACCTTCTGCCTAAGGAGACTTTGAGAGCAATTAATACCAGTTTTTACCAAACAATTTAAGTCAGGGGTGTGTCCAATCACTGAGGTGTGGCTTAAAGCTGCACTGTCCACTATAAAACACAAACCTGGTAAGAATTGTGTCTTGATGAGAAGCATTGTCTGATGTGCACCATGGCTCGCTTAAAAGAGCTCTCTGTAGACCTGCGATCAAGAATTGTTGATTTGTATAAAGTTGGGAAAGGTTACAAAACCATCTCTAAAAGTCTAGATGTTCATCAATCCACAGTTAGAGAAACTGTCTACAAATAGAGAGAGTTTAGCACTGTTGCTCCACTCCCAAGAAGTGGCCGTCCACCAAAAATGACGCCAAGAGTTCAGCGCAGAATACTCAGAGAGGTAAAAAAGAACCCTAGAGTGTCTGTGTTAGAATAATTGTGTATATATTTTATCCCATATTTGCTATAATCATTTATATATTATATCCCATATTTGCTATAATCATATGTTAGATATTTGTGTGTTTTGAATAACCTCTTCGTGCTCTTTATACTATGTGCAGTACTTTTTACTTGTGGAAGCAGATGATGTGACCTTCGAAACAAGAAAGGTTCCCAGGCCGCAGAGTGCAGCTGCCTGATAACTGTATCAAACATATTTTCAAAATATATCGTGTTGTTGCTGCTCTCCCTTCCCCTTAGAAACACATTGTAACTAGGGACCATCCTAAATAAAATGGAGGAGATGGGCCTTGAGTGCTTCAGTGCAGGTTGGAGATTGTAACTGACACTCTCTGTCCGTTCTCCTCGCGAGTAAAACTTAATAATCTCTTGTCTTTCTACTTGTATATTACAATGTTTAGGTGGGTTTGAACCTGACAGTCTGCTAAAGACTTACAGAAATCACTGGCACAGTCTAAAATTTCTGTGCATACATCGACTATATGTAAAACACTGGCAAGAATGGTGTTCATGGGAGGACTCCACGGAGGAAGCCACTGCTGTCTAAAAAAACATTGCTACACATTTAATGTTTGCAAAAAGGCACTTGGACACTCCACAGAACTTCTGGGGATACGGTTTGGGGACCACAGGATCTCATCTCTGCTGTTTGCAGACGATGTTGTCCTGATGGCTTCATTGAACCGGGACCTCCAGTGTGCACTGGGGTGGTTTGCAGCTGAGTGTGAAGCAGCTGGGATGAAGAGCAGCTCCTCCAAGTCCGAGGCCATGGTTCTCGACCGGAAAAAGGTGGCTTACCCTCTACGGGTGGGTGGAAAGTCCTTGCCTCCAGTGGAGGAGTTCAAGTATCTCAGGGACTTGTTCACGAGTGAGGGGAGGATGACAGGCGGATCGGTGCAGCGTCAGCAGAGAGAGCTGAGCCAAAAAGTAAAGCTCTTAATTTACCGGTCAATCTACGTTCCTACCGTCACCTATGGTCATGCGCTTTGGGTAATGACAAAAGGACAAGCTGAGCTGATATACCTAGAGGTGCTGGGCTATAAGAGCAACCATGGCAGCCATGAGAGACAATACCCACCATGGAAAAGACGGTTAGAGGGCAAAATCAAGGAGGCGCGGAGAGAAGTGAGCCAATTGTCAAAGGCCAAGAAAGGTGCAATGAAAAAACAAGTACTCAGGAGGTGCAGCCAGATGCCCATACCTGAAGCACTCGAAACTGCCAAGCAAAGGCTGCAAGCCTTAGCCAGCCGCCTAAAGAGGTACACGCGGGAAAATGAAGCCAGACGAATAAACCGCCTCTTCGCTCCTCTACACTCAATGGCAGGGGAATAACACCAGAGCAGACCCCTCAAGGCTGGAGACTGAAAGGTACTGGAAGGGCATATGGGAGAGGGAGGCATCACATAACACCGATGCACAGTGGCTGGTGGCTCTGAGGGAAGACCACAGCAACCTCCCTGAACAAGATCCAGTCACCATCACAGTGGCAGACATTCAGGAGAGAGTCTCAGGCATGAAAAACTGGACAGCACCTGGCCCTGACATGATCCATGCGTACTGGCTAAAGAAATTCACGGCTCTCCACGAGCACCTGGCAGCACAAATGAACCAGCTGCTAAGAGACGGGACTCACCCTGAATGGCTAACCCAAGGTCGTACGATTCTGATCCTGAAGGATCCCTCAAAGGGTACAGTCCCATCCAACTATCGGCCAATAACCTGTCTCTCCACAACATGGAAGCTCATGTCAGGCATCATTGCGGCTAAGATAAGTGGGCACATGGATCAATACATGAGCACAGCACAGAAGGGCATTGGCAAAAACACCAGAGGAGCCAAACACCAACTCCTGGTTGACCGAACAGTCGCCCATGACTGCAGAACCCGTCAGACCAACCTGTGCACTGCCTGGATTGATTACAAGAAAGCCTATGACTCAATGCCACACACATGGATCACTGAGTGCTTGGAGTTGTACAATATCAGTCAGACTCTAAGGGCGTTCATTGCAAACTCAATGCGGTTGTGGAAGACCATCCTTGAAGCCAATGGCACAAGTGGCCATCAAATGTGGCATATACCAAGGAGATGCACTGTCCCCACTGCTGTTCTGCATAGGTCTGAACCCCCTCAGCCAAATCATTGACCGCACTGGCTATGGATACCGACTCAGAAACGGGGCCACCATCAGCCACCTCCTCTACATGGATGACATCAAGTTGTACGCTAAGAGTGAGCGGGACATCGACTCACTGATCCACACCACCAGGATCTACAGCACAGACATTGGAATGTCATTCGGGCTCGAGAACTGTAGTAGGATGGTGACAAAGACACTCCCAGAGGGAACAATAGCAGACATTGAGGACAGTTACAAGTACCTTGGTATCCCACAAGCAAATGGCAACCTTGAAGAGGCAACAAGGAAAGCGGCTATGGCCAAATACCTGCAACGAGTAAGGCAAGTCCTAAAAAGCCAGCTCCATGGCAAGAATAAGGCACAGGCAATAAACAGCTACGCCCTGCCAGTGATCAGATACCCTGCAGGAATCATAAGCTGGCCAAAGGAGGAGATACAGACCACAGACGTTAAGACACAAAAGCTCCTGACTATGCATGGAGGGTTCCATCCCAAATCCAGCACCCTGAGACTGTATGCGAGCCGGAAGGAAGGAGGCCGAGGACTAGTGAGTGTGGGAACCACTGTTCAGGATGAAACGGCCAAAATCCATAAGTACATCAAGGATAAGGCCCAAACAGATGATGTGCTCAGGGAATGCCTCAGACAGTAGAGGTCTGAGGAAGAGGTGCTGGAGGGACCATCATGGCAGGACAAGCCCCTACATGGGGCATACCACCGAAACATAACTGAAGTGGCTGATATCAAGAAATCCTACCAATGGCTGGAGAGGGCTGGTCTGAAGGACAGCACAGAGGCCCTCATCCTGGCTGCACAGGAGCAAGCCTTGAGCACCCGAGCAATAGAGGCCCAGATCTACCACACCAGACAAGACTCAAGGTGTAGGTTGTGCAAAGAGGCTCCTGAGACAGTCCAGCACATAACTGCAGGGTGTAAGATGCTGGCAGGGAAAGCATACATGGAGCGACACAACCAAGTGGCGGGCATAGTGTACAGAAACATCTGTGCAGAGTATGGGCTGGAGACCCCAAGGTCAAGGTGGGGAACTCCCCCAAAGGTTGTGGAGAATGAGCGTGCCAAGGTCCTGTGGGACTTCCAGATACAGACTGACAGAATGGTGATGGCAAACCAACCAGACATAGTGGTGGTGGATAAGCAACAGAACAAAGCCGTGGTGGTGGACATTGCAATACCAAGCGATGGTAATATCCGGAAAAAGGAACACGAGAAACTAGAGAAATACCAGGGGCTCAAGGAAGAGCTGGAGAAGGCCTGGAAGGTGAAGGCATCAGTGGTCCCCGTGGTAATCGGAGCACTCGGGGCTGTAACCCCCAAACTGGAAGAGTGGCTAAAGCAGATACCCGGAAAAACATCAGACATCTCAGTCCAGAAAAGCGCAGTACTAGGAACAGCAAAAATACTGCGCAGAACTCAAGCTTCCAGGACTCCGGTAGAGGGCCCGAGCTGATGAGGGTGAGAGAGACCAACCACCGTGGAAGGTGAAGAAACACATTTTATTTTTATTATATATATATATATATATATATATATATATATATATATATATATATATATATATATATATATATAAAAATAAAAATGTGTTCCTCACCTTCCACGGTGGTTGGTCTCTCTCACCCTCATCAGCTCGGGCCCTCTACCAGAGGCCTGGGAGCTTGAGAGTTCTACGCAGTATCTTTGCTGTTCCTAGTACTGCACTTTTCTGGACTGAGATGTCTGATGTTTTTCCGGGTATCTGCTTTAGCCACTCCTCCAGTTTGGGGGTTACAGCCCCGAGTGCTCCGATCACCACGGGCACCACTGATGCCTTCACCTTCCAGGCCTTCTCCAGCTCTTCCTTGAGCCCCTGGTATTTCTCTAGTTTCTCGTGTTCCTTTTTCCTGATATTACCATCGCTTGGTATTGCAATGTCCACCACCACGGCTTTGTTCTGTTGCTTATCCACCACCACTATGTCTGGTTGGTTCGCCATCACCATTCTGTCAGTCTGTATCTGGAAGTCCCACAGGACCTTGGCACGCTCATTCTCCACAACCTTTGGGGGAGTTCCCCACCTTGACCTTGGGGTCTCCAGCCCGTACTCTGCACAGATGTTTCTGTACACTATGCCCGCCACTTGGTTGTGTCGCTCCATGTATGCTTTCCCTGCCAGCATCTTACACCCTGCAGTTATGTGCTGGACTGTCTCAGGAGCCTCTTTGCACAACCTACACCTCGGGTCTTGTCTGGTGTGGTAGATCTGGGCCTCTATTGCTCGGGTGCTCAAGGCCTGCTCCTGTGCAGCCAGGATGAGGGCCTCTGTGCTGTCCTTCAGACCTGCCCTCTCCAGCCATTGGTAGGATTTCTTGATATCAGCCACTTCAGTTATGTTTCGGTGGTATGCCCCATGTAGGGGCTTGTCCTGCCATGATGGTCCCTCCAGCACCTCTTCCTCTGACCTCCACTGTCTGAGGCATTCCCTGAGCACATCATCTGTTTGGGCCTTATCCTTGATGTACTTATGGATTTTGACTGTTTCATCCTGGACAGTGGTTCCCACACTCACTAGTCCTCGGCCTCCTTCCTTCCGGCTCGCATACAGTCTCAGGGTGCTGGATTTGGGATGGAACCCTCCATGCATGGTCAGGAGCTTTCGTGTCTTAACGTCTGTGGTCTGTATCTCCTCCTTTGGCCAGCTTATGATTCCTGCTGGGTATCTGATCACTGGCAGGGCATAGCTGTTTATTGCCTGTGCCTTATTCTTGCCATTGAGCTGGCTTCTTAGGACTTGCCTTACTCGTTGCAGGTATTTGGCCGTAGCCGCTTTCCTTGTTGCCTCTTCAAGGTTGCCATTTGCTTGTGGGATACCAAGGTACTTGTAACTGTCCTCAATGTCTGCTATTGTTCCCTCTGGGAGTGAGACCCCCTCTGTGTGGACTACCTTCCCTCTCTTTGTCACCATCCTACTACATTTCTCGAGCCCGAATGACATTCCAATGTCTGTGCTGTAGATCCTGGTGGTGTGGATCAGTGAGTCGATGTCCCGCTCACTCTTAGCGTACAGCTTGATGTCATCCATGTAGAGGAGGTGGCTGATGGTGGCCCCGTTTCTGAGTCGGTATCCATAGCCAGTGCGGTCAATGATTTGGCTGAGGGGGTTCAGACCTATGCAGAACAGCAGTGGGGACAGTGCATCTCCTTGGTATATGCCACATTTGATGGCCACTTGTGCAATTGGCTTGCCATTGGCTTCAAGGATGGTCTTCCACAACCGCATTGAGTTTGCAATGAACGCCCTTAGAGTCCGACTGATATTGTACAACTCCAAGCACTCATTGATCCATGTGTGTGGCATTGAGTCATAGGCTTTCTTGTAATCAATCCAGGCAGTGCACAGGTTGGTCTGACGGGTTCTGCAGTCATGGGCGACTGTTCGGTCAACCAGGAGTTGGTGTTTGGCTCCTCTGGTGTTTTTGCCAATGCCCTTCTGTGCTGTGCTCATGTATTGATCCATGTGCCCACTTATCTTAGCCGCAATGATGCCTGACATGAGCTTCCATGTTGTGGAGAGACAGGTTATTGGCCGATAGTTGGATGGGACTGTACCCTTTGAGGGATCCTTCAGGATCAGGATCGTACGCCCTTGGGTTAGCCATTCAGGGTGAGTCCCATCCCTTAGCAGCTGGTTCATTTGTGCTGCCAGGCGCTCGTGGAGAGCAGTGAGCTTCTTTAGCCAGTACGCATGGATCATGTCAGGGCCAGGTGCTGTCCAGTTTTTCATGCCTGAGACTCTTTCCTGAATGTCTGCCACTGTGATGGTGACTGGATCTTGTTCAGGGAGGTTGCTGTGGTCTTCCCTCAGAGCCACCAGCCACTGTGCATCGGTGTTATGTGATGCCTCCCTCTCCCATATGCCCTTCCAGTACCTTTCAGTCTCCAGCCTTGGTGGGTCTGCTCTGGTGTTATTCCCCTGCCATTGAGCGTACACTTTCGCAGGTTGTGTTGCGAAGAGGCGGTTTATTCGTCTGGCTTCATTTTCCCGCGTGTACCTCTTTAGGCGGCTGGCTAAGGCTTGCAGCCTTTGCTTGGCAGTTTCGAGTGCTTCAGGTATGGGCATCTGGCTGTACCTCCTGGGTACTTGTTTTTTCATTGCACCTTTCTTGGCCTCTGACAATTGGCTCACTTCTCTCCGCGCCTCCTTGATTTTGCCCTCTAACCGTCTTTTCCATGGTGGGTATTGTCTCTCATGGCTCCCATGGTTGCTCTTATAGCCCAGCACCTCTAGGATCACTGCTGCTGAAGTGTATATCAGCTCATTGGTTTCAGTGATGCTTGTGGTAGGGATCGCTCTCAGTGCTGCATTCACATCTTCTAGGAGGCTTTCAGATGGTACTTCACTTAGCCTCTGTAACTGGTGTCGGGGTTGCCTTGTGTTCATTCGGGCCATGATCTTATCTTTCAGGTCAGTCGCTGCCTCGTTCAGCGTGGTACTTATTGGGGCTTCGGACCCAATCTCTGGTTGGGGAGTTGGTGTTAACTCCCCTCTGACCTGGCGTCCTGGCTCCCCCTTGCCGTAGCATTTGTGTTGTACCTCGTCAATCTCTAGTTGTGATAGCAGTTGCCGTTTGTGGATGTTGGAACACTGAGCTACTAGTTGTTTGGCCGTTAGCTTGGACTGTGGGTTTCGAAGTAACCATTTCTCCCACATCCTGTTCATGTAACCCCTCTGACTAGGGTTACTGGAGTAGTAGCATTCCAACAGAGCCTTGTTATCGCATCTCGCCCATTTCCGCCTCATTGTTCCAGTAGCCCATTTTTCATCAAGGTGCTCTGGTTCCCCAGCACCTGACGCAGACCTTGTTTGGCCGGGCGACGTCTGAGCCGGCATCTCGTAACTGTTATTATCTCCCATCATTGTATGAGGTAGGCAGTACCGTGAAGGGTCTTGCCCAAGGACCCACACTGGTTGCTCATTGCCCCTCGGGGGGGCAATGAGCAACCTATAGGTTTAAGTATTCACTATTCCAGTATTCATGAATTAAAGAGCTCATATTAGGTTGTTTATATATATATATATATATATATATATATATATATATATATATATATATATATATATATATATATATATATATATATATATATATATCAGGGCTCTATTGCTCAGGTGCACGGATCATATATATAAAGTTTGAAAAACATACATTCTTACTGTCAGCATGCTTGCCTTTGGACATAGCTAATGTGCTAGTCATCACATTCCAAAGTGAGCATGGGGGCACTTCTGGGTCCATCGACATTGGCTCTAATTGACTTTACAATAAAAGTCCCCTCTCTCTATAACTGCTGCCGTAAGCCTAGTAATTTTTGTCTTAAAATGTTCTTATTAACCCACTCTACATCATCCTGGTGTTTATATTTTACTTTTTTGTCCGTAAATAAATTCCTATTCCTAATAAGGAACTCAGCTCCAAATTCACTCGTATAACTGCTAGCCTCAGTGAGCTTCATTTGACTGGAGCTGAACACTCGCCTTTCCACAGGTCTGACTTGTTACTTGGCAACAGCATCTGATAGCAGAACATGGCCAGCAAGATCAAATATATGAGCTCACAAACTCACAAGAATTCATCTGCCCTGCATTACGATGCCTCCACCTGCTCCAGCTTCACACCTGAGCAGAGGAACTTTAATGAACGGCAAAAAAGGAGAAAATTAATAGACTCACATGACTAACAGAAACTGTTAACAACTCCATATTGTATCACCTGACCAACTGAAACTGTATTTAAATATGTGTTGTCTCAGAGTAATTTTCATTGTAATTAAGCTCCTCCCTTCAGGCAGATATAAAGCAGTGTCCGCCAGCATCTGACCAGAACTGAGGAAGCAGCTTGGATGAGCTGCGAAACGTATTCAACCAAATAAACTATGTCCAGTTGACAAATTAAATTTTCTCCTTTTTTGCCATGGGTTCTACCTGGACGACTGAGGGATTTTACATACAACTTTAATGAACGAAATAATTATAGCTTTTTCCGATTCGTAACTGTGATTATTTAAATTACTGTAATTGCATAGCCCTGCACTAGAATCTCCAAACACATAGAAACCTGGAGGTTAAGACAGACTCGTATATTTTCTATAGGAGGTGAACCTGACCTGGAGGTGAGGGGCTCGTTGTGTCTTATGCGTGGCCAATTTGATGCACTTTTTAGGGCTTTTAAGCTCCTGTCTGAGCCGTAGAGCTCCAGAGGGACGTGTGGTTTTACTGAAAGCATTCTCACTCACTCTAATGTCACTGTGCGCGACAAAGACATATCCGCATGAAACCAGAGAAGAAGAGAGGGAGAGAAGGGAGGGAGGGAGAGTTGCAGAAGGGAGGGGGTGAGAAGAGAGAGAGGGTGGAAGTAAAAAAAGGAGGGAGGGGGGAGAGACGAGGAAGGAGAGGGGTGTTTTAGCAATATAACAACAGACATAGGGTGTGGTCAGTCTGAGCGACCAGATTGGTGTGTCATGCTGACCACGCCCACATGAAGAAACAACAGTTCAAATAGCAATATGAAAGAGCCAGATCCAGATTAACTGATGCCTGCTCAAATGAGTATCTAGTCTTTTTTATTATCAATTAGTATCTGATTTTCAATATTTTATATTGAATATTTTCAATATAGTCCCAGCTGCCCTGGAGCAGACTGACAGAAGCAAGGCTGTGTGTAGAATCCCTCAGTCGTCCAGGTAGAATCCATGGCAAAAGGAGAAATTCAAAGGTTGGCAGTTTGAATCTTGCTCTTGACATAAGAATGCTGTCATTGTGTCCTTGGGCAAGACACTAAACCTGCCTTGCTCCCAGTGTCTGTGTACACTGGTCTCCCATTCAAGTACCAACCAGACCTGACCCTGTTAGCTTCAGAGACCAAACAAAATCAGGCATTGACAAGCTGATATGGGGTTTCATATTGTAACATAAATTACTTTTCAAAGATACAGAAGTGCATTCATTTCAGAGTTGGACAGAGCTCCTGGTTTGGAGCATTGGCAGTTTAATTGTAGGTGTCTGGACTGTACCTGTTAGAGCCGCCAAAACAATGTCACTGAAGTTTTAATGAAGCAAAATCACTGTAGTTTTAATCAGGCTGAAAAGTACATGACAGGCCCATTACAGGACAGGGCACAAATGAGTGGAAAGTATGACAGCAAATATGGGTTTATTTATGGAAAAAGTATACAATTTGTAACTGTAGTTATCTTCTCCTCCTCTCAGTAAGGAGGTTGTGGGTTAGATTCCTGATCTCTCTTTCCTCATCAAAAACATACCTGGAGTTGTGTTTTGTTTCATTCACATGTTTAACACACAGACCTGTATATACAGTGCCTTGAAAAAGTATCCAACCCCCTTGAACTTTTCCACAATTTCTCACATTATGACCACAAACATAAATATATTTCATTGAGCTTTAATGTGAAAAACCAACACAAAGTTGCACACAATTGTGAAGCAGAAGGGCAGTCATACATGATCTAATTTTATTTTTTTACAAATAAAAAACTGAAAAATATGGCGTGCAATATTATCCAACCCCTCTGAGTCAATATTTTGTGGAACCGCCTTTTGCTGCAATTACAGCTGCAAGTCTCTTTGGGTATGTCTCTACCAGCTTTGCACATCTTCAGACTGAAATTTTTGCCCATTCTTCTTTGCAAAATAGCTCCAGCTCAGTCAGATTAGATGGAGAGCGTTTGTGAACAGCAGTTTTCAGATCTTGCCACAGATTCTCGATTGGATTTAGGTCTGGGCTTTGACTGGGCCATTCTAAGACATGAATATGTTTTAAACCATTCCATTGTAGCCTTGGCTTTATGTTTGGGGTCGTTGCCCTGCTGAAAGATGAACCTCCGCCCCAGTCTCAAGTGTTTTGCAGACTCCAATAGGTTTTCTTCCAATATTGCCCTGTATTTGGCGCCATCCATCTTCACATCAACTCTGACCATATTCCCTGTCCCTGCTGAAGAAAAGCACCCCAGAGCATGATGCTGCCACCTCCATATTTGACAGTGGGGATGGTGTGTTTAGAGTCATGAGCAGTGTTAGGTTTCCGCCACACATAGCGTTTTGCATTTTGGCCAAAAAGTTCAATTTTGGTCTCATCTGACCAGAGCACCTTCTTCCACATGGTTGCTGTGTCCCCCACATGGCTTTTGGCAAACTGCAAATGGGATTTCTTATGGCTTTCTTTCAGCAATGGCTTTCTTCTTGCCACTCTTCCGTAAAGGCCAGATTTGTGTAGTGCACGACTAATAGTTGTCCTGTTAACAGATTCCCCAACCTGAGCTGTGGATCTTGGCAGTTCCTCCAGAGTCACCATGGGCCTCTTGGCTGCATCTCTGACCAGTGCTCTCCTTGTTCGGACTGTAAGTTTAAGTGGACGCCCTGGTCTTGGTAGGTTTGCAGTTGTGCCATACTCCTTCCATTTTTGGATGATGGTGTAAACAGTGCTCCGTGAGATGTTTAGAGCCTTGGAAATCCCAGAAATCTTTTTATAACCTAATCCTGCTTTATACTTCTCCACAACTTTATCCCTGACCTGTATGGTGTGTTCTTTGGACTTCATGGTGCTGACTGCTCCCCAATACGCTCAAACAAACCTCTGAGGTTTTTACAGAACAGCTGCATTTATACTGAGAGTAGATTACACACAGGTGGACTCTATTTAATCGTTAGGTCAACATTGGATCCTTCTAAAGCCTCTAAAAGCAATGTGTTGCACTCAGAAAAAAAGGGGGTTGGATAATTTTGCACGCCCACTTTTCAGCTTTTTATTTGTATGACTGTCCTTCTGCTTCACAATTGTGTGCAACTTTGTGTTGGTCTTTCACACAAAGGTTCAATGAAATATGTTTATGTTTGTGGTCATAATGTGAGAAAATGTAGAAAAGTTCAAGGGGGTTGGATACTTTTTCAAGGCACTGTATAGGCTGAGTTCTGACTTCTCTCAAACGGAAAACACTCTGTTCCACCTTGTGATGTCATGTCATAATACAGGAAGTGCTCTGCTGTGTTTTTAACTATCACTAGAATCATTTGGAATATTTCAGCCCTGGAAATGCCCATTTCTACTGAACTAAAGGTAAAAGGAGCTTTTAACTTGTGAGAAAGACTTCTTCATGATATCACCAGGTGGAACAGAGCAGTTTAAGCTTTGGAGATGTCCATCCATCCATCCATTTTCTTCCGCTTATCCGGGGCCGGGTCGCGGGGGCAACAGTCTAAGCAGGGACTCCCAGACTTCTTTCACCCCGGACACTTCCTCCAGCTCCTCCGGGGGGGACCCCAAGGCCAGCCGAGAGACATAGTCCCTCCAGCGTGTCCTGGGTCTTCCCCGGGGCCTCAGGAAAAAGGTGGCTTGCCCCCTCCGGGTGGGTGAGGAGTCCTTGCCTCAGTTCGAGTATCTTGGGGTCTTGTTCACGAGTGAGGGGAGGATGGAGCGTGAGATTGACAGGCGGATTGATGCAGTGTCGGCAGTGATGTGGTCGCTGTATCGGACCGTTGTGGTGAAGAGGGAGCTGAGCTGAAAGGCAAAGCTCTCGATTTATTGGTCAATCTACGTTCCTACCCTCACGATTGCGGATACAAGCGGCCGAAATGAGTTTCCTCCGCAGAGTGGCTGGGCGCTTCCTTAGAGATAGGGTTAGGAGCTCAATCACACGGGAGGAGCTCGGAGTAGAGCCGCTGCTCCTCCACGTCGAGAGGAGCATTTAGAGATGTAGACAGACTAATTATGCAGGATTACGCAAACAGGAATGAATGAAACAAAACACAACTCCAGGTATATTTGGGGAGGTAACAACATTATACCTTTATACCATACCATACCATTATAGCTCACAAGAGTCAATTTTGAGTAATATAGGACCTTTAATAAAACAATAATACATCTTTATTTCAGTGTAAACAAACTCTCAGAGGAGCTCCAGCCAGGATCGACATCGGATTCAAACATGATTCAATAATTTTACATTAGAATAATGATTTCAAAAACTGCCTTTCAAAACCATTTCACTGTTGTTTACTGGAAAATTATCAGATATATACTTTACATGTACCTGTTTTCATACAATTTTAAGTTCAATTTTGAAATATTGAGCTGTAAATTTGGGATTTGGAGAAAAAAATGTAACTTCATTATCAAATGTCAGCAACGAAACATTTCAAAACCATGGATTACATGCCCCCTCTGTCCTGGTGCAAGATTGACTAGTGGCTGCTCCAGGTACTGTAGGATTTTGTAGGATTCTTCTGTATTTTTACAATATGAACTTTTTAGAATTTTTTAATCATCAAACCAGGTAAAAGTTAGCTTTGAAAGTTTTAGCTAATCTCACAAAGTTAAAGGTGCACCATGTAACTTTTGGTTAGGGGTCAGTCACCTGCTTTTTTCTATGGATATGTCATTGCTCTGCCTGGAATGTTCCACAGTGTGACATTAAACACAACGGGGGTTTAGAGTCCATGATAATAGTGGGTTTAATGCCACACTGTGAAACATTTCAGACAAGGCAATAACATCTTCACAGAGAAAAATTGACCCTCCACCAGAAAAGTTACACAATGCACCTTTAACTTTGTAAGATTTAGCCTTTTTAGCATTTCATGTCAATGAGCTCAGGCCACTGAAAACACCATGACACCATCTTTGGTTCATCTTCAGATCTTTTTTTATTTTTTTTGATAATCAGGAAGTGTGTGTTAGCATGCTAGTTGTTGTTAGCTTTACCGTGGCAACAAAACGCAGCTTTGGTCTCTGAAAGTTTTACATATTATTTTGGGGGTGTTAGTTTGATTGCTGCTTTGACCTACTTCATCCTTTTTTTGTCTTTAGGCAAGACACTTCTACCAATTGCATCTATGTAAACATGTGTAATTTGTTTCTTAAACACTGCGCAACATTTCTAGTGAAGGGTCCGCCACCTGGTTGTCTCCATGGACATGTAATTGCTTTGTCTAGAATGTTGCACAGTATAGATCAAACCTATCTAGTACAAGGAAAACGAGCAGGTTACAGCACTATGCTACATTACAGTTCAGATCTGTGGAGAGGTGAAACACCCATAATGAATAAATGCTAGATGGTTATATTGAAAGTCATATCATGGAACATGACATAACATCGCCATAGAGACAAACAGGTGGCAAACTCTCCACTAGAAATGTTGCACAGTGCACCTTTAAAGACCAGACCAAATGTATGTTTTGTATCTGGCATTAAACTCAACTCATTTCATAGAAAGAGCAAGGATACTTCAAGGTCCTCTTAAAAATATGAAAATAAACTTCAAACGTTCTCTTCTCCTTCCCTTGTGGATCAATAAAGTTTGTCTAAGTCTCCTCGGGTCTCTGTAAAAATAAACCACAAACCTTGAACCTGGGGTGCAAATGGACTTTTTGTGTAATTTTCACATTTTATAATTTACTTCATAATTATGTAATAACAAGCAACTTTACAATGGTGAGAAAAAGTCCTTGGATGAGTGAGGAGGCGGTTTTGAGAAGCAATTTGTTTTGGTGCGACAATAAATAATAAAAAAAATAATTAAACAGGTCAATTTGAAAATCCATTCATTCCAACCCAAAATGCTTGTTCTAGTTTCGGTCTGTACAATGTTAACAGGTCCAAAAACAGCAAAAAAAAAACCAATACACATCATATGAACTGACTTGAATTCTGAATATTTACCTTTATTTGACTTACATTGTGTAACTTTTCTAGTGTGCTTTTCTCTGTGAAAATGTTATTGCTTTGTCTGGAATGTTTCACAGTATGACATTAAACCTTTCTATCTTCATGGAGACCAAACCAGACCAAGTTACAGGTAAGATCTGTGGAGAGGCGACCCCGCTCACAGTCAGAATGCCTGTTTTTCTAGGTATTTTTGAGCTATAAAACCACCTGTAACTGAATACATTTAAGGTGGAGCTGTTTAATGTCACACTGTGGAACTTTCCAGGGAGAGCAATGACATCGCCATAGAAACAAGCAGGTGACGGACCCTCCACCACAAAAGTTACACAATGCACCTTTAAATTAATTGAAGATGCACTGTGTAACTTTTCTAGCGAAGGGTTTGCCACTTGCTTATTTCCATGGAGAGGTTAATGGTTATTGCATTGGCTAGAATATTCCTTAACATGGCATTATACTGATTTTATACAATCTTGCATTTGTTTGATTACAAAGACATGTTTTTTTACAGTGAGCAGGATAGCCTCTCCACAGATCTGAGCTGTAACATAGCCAGAGCATGCTACCAGACTGTCTCCATGTAAATAGAAAAGCTTAATGCCATAGTGTGAAACATTTCAGGCAAAGCACAACAAAAGTAAAGTTTGCATTGCAAAGCTCCAATGTGCAATTTTTCTAGGTGTCATTTGCTTGTTGTTTCCACGGGGATAAGAGAATTTTAATGCCATATTAAGGACCAGTCTAGAAAAGTTACACAGTGAATCTTGTAAATTCAAGTCATTTTAAGTCATGTGATACTGAGACTTTTGCAGCGTCGGAGTGTTGAATGTAGTGTTGGATGGTGAAAATGGTGATCTGTGAAAAAAAAAAATAATGTCATTAAAATATATACAGGTAAAAAAGACCAAGAAGAAGAAATAAATCCAATATGAAGGATAAGAAATGAACAGTTCAAATGTATGAGTGTGTGTGATTGGTCTGGCATGCTTCAACAAACTGGGCCTTTAAAGGTCCACTGTGAAACTTTTCTGATGAAGGGTTTATCGCCTGCTTTTTGCCATGGAGCTGTTATGCTTTGCCTAGAATGTTCCACAGTATGGCATTAAGTCTGTCCATTTCCAGTAACAATGCATTTTTTACAAGGTTTTTAGGAATTCAAAACACAACTCAAAGTCAAAACTGATTAAATATGATATCAATAAGTTTAATGCTATACTGAGGGACATTACAGGCAAAGCAATAACATCTCCATGGAGACAAGCAGGTGGCAGACCCTCCACCTGAAGTGTTGCTTAGGTTACGTTTAACGTTTAACATTCTACAAAAAAATAAGTATCCCATTACCACCAAGCAGATGACGCCACCGGGTCAAGTTACGGGCCAGATCTATGGAGAGACGAGCCCTTTCAGTGCTATTTAAGGTAGATCAGTTTAATATACTGTGGAATATTACACGCAAAGCAATAACTCCACTAGAAAAGTTACACAATGCACCATCAACCTTCTACAAATAAGTATCCTATTACATATAGTTAAATGTAATCCAATACTGTGGGACATTCCAGGCAAAGGAACAACATTTCCATGGAGACAAGGAGGTAGAAAAGTTACACAATGCACTATTAACCTTCTACATGACATAAGTACCCCATAGATACATAAGTTTAATGCCATATTGTGGGAAATTTCAGGCAAAGTGGTATATTCCCATGGAGAGTACCAAGCAGTTGTACATGGAGACAAGCAGGTAAAAAAAAGTTACATAGTGGTTCTTTAACTTCTACAGAAAAGTATGCATACAAACCAGTGGACTATGTCTTTAAAGGTGCATTGTGTATAACTTTTCAGGTGGAGGGTCAGTCAGATGCTTTTCTCCATGGAGATGTTACTGCTTTGTCTGGAATGTTTGACAGAATGGCATTAAACTTTTCTATCTTCATGGAGACGAAACCAGACCAAGTTACAGGTCAGATATATGGAGAGACAACCCATGCCTCTTTTTCTAGGTATTTTTGAGCTATTAGATATATTAGCTATTAGGTAGAGCTGGTTAATGTCATACTGTGGAACATTCCAGGCTTATCAGTAGGAACAACAAGGTGACGGACCCCCAGCCAAAAAGTGACACAGTGCACCTTTAAGAACGTCTTTACTTTGAGACCATTTGACAGCGTTTCATCTCCTCCTTTTCCAGATTTGTCCTTGAAACAAAACAAAACAAAACAAAAAAAACAAAAACAAAACAGCAGACAGTTCATTTCTTCAGTATCTGACGTTGGATTCATATTTATCTATTTTTCACACAAATCTCTCTTTTTTGAGTTTTTTTCCGCACATCAAAAGTTATTCCCAAGAGACTCCATTGCATGATTTACATAGCATCAGAGGCTCCACACGCCCCATCCCATTTCACACACGTTTACTGACCCACTGAACGCAACAGGCACGCCATCTTCTACACTGCAAAAAAGGAGCCATCAGTGAGTTACATGAATTCAGAATATGATTTAGACTTGAGTAGATTTGATGATTTTAGAGGCAAAAATCAGAATCCAGAATTATAGCTCTGTGTTTTTTATACAGAGGGAAGTCAGACTGGTCTCCACCATATTTGTTTATTTCAGTGACGCATACATACAGTGGCATGAAAAAGTATCTGAACCTTTTGGAATTTCTCACATCTCTGCATAAAATCACCATCAAATGTGATCTCATCTTTGTCAAAATCACACAGATGAAAAAACAGTGCCTGCTTTAACTAAAACCACCCAAACATTTATAGGTTTTCATATTTTTAATGAGGATAACATGCAGACAATGACCCTTTGGCAGTAATAACTTCAACCAGACGCTTCCTGTAGTTGCAGATCAGTCTGGCACATCGATCAGGATCAATCTTGGACCATTCCTCTTCACAAAACTGCTACAGTTCAGTCAGATTCCTGGGATGTCTGGCATGAATCGCTGTATTGAGGTCATGCCACAGCATCTCAATGGGGTTCAAGTCGGGACTTTGACTTGACCACTCCAGAACGTGTATTTTCTTCTTCTGAAACCATTCTGAAGTTGATTTACTTCTGTGTTTTGGATCATTGTCCTGTTGCAGCATCCATCCTCTTTTTAGCTTCAACTGTCTGACAGACGGCCTCAGCTTTTCCTGCAAAACATCCTGATAAACTTTTGAATTCATTTTTCCATTAATGACTGCAAGTTGTCCAGGCCCTCAGGCAGCAAAACAGCCCCAAACCATGATGCTCCCTCCACCATGCTTCACAGTGGGGATGAGGTGTTGATGTTGGTGAGCTGTTCCCTTTTTCCTCCACACATGATGTTGTGTGTTCCTCCCAAACAATTCAACTTTAGTTTCATCAGTCCACAAAATATTTTGGAGTGTCCAAGTGCCTTTTTGCGAACATTAAACGTCCATCCATCCATTCATCCATCCATTTTCTTCCGCTTATCCAGGGCCAGGTCGCGGGGGCAACAGTCTAAGTAGGGACTCCCAGACTTCCTTCACCCCGGACACTTCCTCCAGCTCCTCCGGGGGGACCCCAAGGTGTTCCCAGGCCAGCCGGGAGACATAGTCCCTCCAACGTGTTCTGGGTCTTCCTCGGGGCCTCCTCCCAGTGGGACATGCCCGGAACACCTCCCGAGGGAGGCGTCCAGGAGGCATCTGGAACAGATGCCTGAGCCACCTCAGCTGGCTCCTCTCGACGTGGAGGAGCAGCGGGTCTACTCCGAGCCCCTCCCGTGTGACTGAGCTCCTCACCCTATCTCTAAGGGTGCATCCAGCCACTCTGCGGAGGAAACTCATTTCGGCCGTTTGTATCCGCGATCTTGTCCTGTCGGTCATTACCCAAAGCTCATGACTATAGGTGAGGGTAGGAACATAGACTGACCGGTAAATCGAGAGCTTTGCCTTTCGGCTCAGCTCCCTTTTCACCACAACGGTCCGGTACAGCGACCACATCACTGCCGACGCTGCACCGATCTGCCTGTCAATCTCACGCTCCATCCTCCCCTCACTCATGAACAAGACCCCGAGATACTTGAGGAGTGTGATTCCCCGGTAGTTGGAACACACCCTCCGGTCTCCCTTCTTAAACAGAGGGACCACCACCCCGGTCTGCCAGACCAGAGGCACTGTCCCTGACCGCCACGCGATGTTACAGAGACATGTCAGCCAAGACAGCCCCACAACATCCAGAGACTTAAGATACTCGGGACAGATCTCATCCACCCACAGGGCCTTGCCACCGAGGAACTACCAACCACCTCAGTGACTTCAGCCAGGGTGATGGACGAATCCGCCTCCATGTCCCCAGCCTCTGCTTCCTCCTCAGAAGACGTGACGGTGGGATTGAGGAGATCCTCAAAGTATTCCTTCCACCGTCCGACAACATCCCCAGTCGCGGTCAACAGCTCTCCACCCGCACTGTAAACAGTGTTGGTGAAGCACTGCTTCCCCCTCCTGAGGTGCCGGACAGTTTGCCAGAATTTCCTTGAGGCCGTCCGATAGTCCTCCTCCATGGCCTCTCCGAATTCCTCCCAACCTTGAGTTTTTGCCTCTGCGACCGCCCAGGCTGCAGCATGCTTGGCCCGCCGGTACCTGTCAGCTGCCTCAGGAGTCCCATGAGCCAACAAGGCCCGATAAGACTCTTCAGGCTGACAGCATCCCTTACTTCCGGAGTCCACCACTGGGTTCGGGGATTGCCGCCGCGACAGGCACCATAGACCTTATGACCACAGCTACGAGCAGCCGCATCGACAATAGAGGCCACAAACAAAGCCCACTTGGACTCCATGTCCCCAGCCTTCCCCCGGAATCTGGGAGAAGCTCTCCCGGAGGTGTGAGTTGAAGGTCCCCCTGACAGAGGGCTCTGCCAGACATTCCCAACAGACCCTCACTATACGCTTGGGCCTACCAGGTCTTTCCGGGCTTCCTCCACTGCCAGTGGACCCAACTCACAACCAGGTGGTGATCAGTTGACAGCTCTGCCCCTCTCTTCACCTGAGTGTCCAAGACACGCGACTGGTGGTCAGATGACATGACAACAAAGTCGATCATCACCCTCCGGCCTAGGGTGTCCTGGTGCCACGTGTACTGATGGACACTCTTGTGCTCGAACATGGTGTCCATTATGGACAAACCTTGGCTAGCACAGAAGTCCAACAACAGAACACTGCTCGGGTTCAGATCAGGGAGGCCATTCCTCCCAATCACCCCTCTCCAGGTGTCACTGTCGTTGCCCACATGGGCGTTGAAGTCCCCCAGTAGAACAACAGAGTCCCCGGTCGGTGCACTATCCAGTACCCCTCCCAGAGACTCCAAGAAGGCCGGGTACTCTGCACTGTTGTTCGGCCCGTAGGCCAACACAACAGTGAGAGACCTGTCCCCGGGCTGTGCCTGGCCAGGCCCCATGGGGGAAGGCCCAGCCACCAGACGCTCGCAGTCAAGCTCCCACCCCAGGCCTGGCTCCAGGGTGGGGCCCCGGTAACGCCAATCCAGGCAACATAACTGGCCTTGTTGTAACACTCATCATAAGGGCTTCTGAACCGCTCTTAGTCTGACCCCAGGACCTGTTTGCCTTAGGTGACCCTACCAGGGGCATGAAGCCCTCGACAACATAGCTCCCGGGATCATTCGGGCACTCAAACCTCTCCACCACGTTAAGCAATGTTTTTTTTAGAAAATGGGAGGACTCCACGGAGGAAGCCACTGGCTTCCTCCGTGGAGTCCTCCCATGAACTCCATTCTTGGCCAGTGTTTTACATATAGTCGATGTATGCACAGAGATATTGGACTGTGCCAGTGATTTCTGTAAATCTTTAGCAGACACTCTAGGGTTCTTTTTTACCTCTCTGAGTATTCTGCGCTGAACTCTTGGCATCATTTTTGGTGGACGGCCACTCCTTGGGAGAGAAGCAACAGTGCCAAACTCTCTCCATTTGTAGACAATTTCTCTAACTGAGGATTGATGAACATCCAGACTTTTAGAGATAGTTCTGTAACCTTTCCCAACTTTATACAAATCAACAATTCTTGTTCGCAGGTCTACAGAGAGCTCTTTTGAGCGAGCCATGGTGCACATCAGACGATGCTTCTCATCAAGACACAATTCTTACCAGGTTTGTGTTTTATAGTGGACAGTGCAGCTTTAAGCCACGCCTCAGTGATTGGACACACCCCTGACTTAAACTGTTTGGTAAAAATTGGTATTAATTGCTCTCAAAGTCTCCTTAGACAGAGGGTTCAGTTACTTATTCCTCCCCCTTCTGTCATTGTTTGCATGTTATCCTCATTAAAAATATGAAAACCTATAAATGTTTGGGTGGTTTTAGTTAAAGCAGGCACTGTTTTTTCATCTGTGTCATTTTGATAAAGATCAGATCACATTTGCTGGTGATTTTATGCAAAAATGTGAGAAATTCCAAAAGGTTCAGATACTTTTTCATGCCACTGTAGACTGTTTATATGAACTGACACAGCTAACCTGCTAGTCGTCATGTTCCACATAGGAAGAGAGCATGGCGTGCTTCTGGCTCCATCAACTCTGGCTCACTCACTCACTTTCTATTGAAAACCGTCATCCCTCTCTCTGTAACTGTTGCCATTAGGCTACTTATTTTGGTCTTAAAATGTTTGTATTAGTGCTGTCAATCGATTAAAATATTTAATAGCGATTAATCTCATGAATGTCAGTTAACTTGCGATGAATCAGAAATTGCACATTTTTATCCCTTGAATCATCCATTTTAGGACTATTATCAACATAGAAAAACGGATAGGCTTGCTTTGTGCAAATGTGTTTTTATTGCAAACCATAACAATTGTCACTGAGACATCTTTGTGTTTGATGTGCCATTCTCTGGCTACTTTCATGAAGTGTTCTGCAACAGTGAGTGAAGTGCTTCTCTTCTGTCTTCATAACAGTCAAAGCGACTGAAGTTCCCACTGTGGGTGAAATAATGTGCTGTGACCCTGAGGTAGTTCTCATTACTGGGGGACATCCAATAATCTCCAATTAGTGTTTGTCTGCCTGTCTGTACTTTTGGGCCGTACTATACTCGGGCGTGGTTGCCTGGGATTCTGTGGCCCGCATTTGCACCTGTGCAGCCAGGCCAGACTGCGGTCGATGGCATTATCACACGGCACTGTTTGTTTGCATGTCTCACGGGGGGGGGGCTGGCTGGGAGAGGGTGTGTAGCGGCATGGGGTGTCTATTGAGTGGTGGGACTGATGTGGGTCCTGCAGTGCGCGGTAGAGAACTGCGCAGGACTGTTTTTTTCATCCCGCTCCCGCCCGCTCCCGCTGAATTTCTGACCATTACCGCCCGCACCCGCAAGGTGTGCGCAACGTGCCCGCCCAATCCCGCGATGTGTATGTCCACTCCCGCCCGCAACCCGCAAAACTCTGACAACTGATAGAGATGCATTGATTTTGTGTCTTCTCGCGTCCCGCAAGAGAAACACGCCATTTATGCTATTAATAAAGAGATTCGTCTGGGTTGTTTGTTTCGTCTCCCTCTCTGCACGTCTTTTGACTCACTGGGAAGAGCGCTTCTATTTCGATGTTTACATTTGTTTTTAAAATTAAATAAATACAGGTTTATATTCTATTCTTCTCCAATGTAGTTAGCAAGCTCTTACCAACAGGGCTGCTTGAATGAGCTGCTAAACAATCGTTTTAATGGGAACACAAATAGACAAAGCAACACGCATTTAAATATAACTTCGTTTTATAAAAAAAAAAAACCTTGCACCATAACATGGCACATAAAATAGACTGCTTTGCAAATCACAATATTATAAATATGAAAATTACGTCAGATGTCGCAGGTATTCTGCTCTGCCTACTCATAACACCGCCACCACGCCTCTTTATGTAGCCTATGACCTAAATAACAAATAGCAACGAGAGGCTGAGTGGCTCAAACAGTAGTAGCATAGCCTAAAATAAACAAAGTTAACAAATGAATTTAACGAATCACTTGCCAATATTGCTATGGAGGAAGAATGTCGCTGACCGACTGCGGCCCCAGTCTCGTGCGTCTCTCTTCCAAGATGCACCCACAGACACTAAAGGCCCACTCTGAAGGCACACTATGCGGGAATACTGAAGATGAAACTCGCTAGCTTTGAGAGCGCTTGGTAGCGAATTGAACTTCCACCATTCAAGCACGCTGTCTGGGTCCGGGTTATCAGGAAGCTGGGAGCTGAGATATTCAGCCATTTCGTCATCTAGCGTATTTGGCGTAACATGACTGAGTCATGACTCAGTAGTACCTAGCTAGGTTAGCCTGCATTACTATCCCGCACAAACCCACACTATTTTTTTTAGCCGCCCGTTCCCGCCCGCAGTTAAATTGAAACCGCCCGTTCCCGCGAGATTTGCGTTGGGTCCCGTGGGACCCAATCCCAATGCAAACCTCTAGTGCGCGGTCTTCCGTTTGTGGATGTGGTGGCATGGAGGAGTGGAGGCGGTCGAGGGAGAGAGGCTGTAGGGCTTCTGTCGCTGTTCGCGGTCCTTGTCGGGGATGGGCGCGGATTTGCCGTATGTTTTGGAACGGACTTTGTTTCATGTTTTCCTCATGTGGGTGGCATCAGCGCGCGCGCAGGGCTTGTGTGGTGGAGTCATGCGTGTGCGCGTGCATGGGTGGCCGTTGCCGTGCTTTGACCACCTCCTCCAGCCGGGACTTCAGTTTCGTACAAATTGTTTTCTTTCCTGTTTATAACCGGATCCTGTAGTTTTTCTAACGTTAATGGCAGCTTATGAAAAAAAAAAAAAGTTCACAAAAAGAGTTACTCTCGCGGTAGACATGTTAATAGCATGGTATTTTTGACAGCACTAGTTTGTATTAACCCGCTCTACATGATCCTGGTGTTTTTATTTCTGTTTTGTTCTTAAATCAAGATATGAACATTAACAACAGACAAATCAGGTTCTTTCTTTCCCAAATGTTGCTCCCGCTAGCGTTTCTAATACCGCCCCCAACAACTTCGCTCCTGATTGGCTCTTTGGTTGCAAATATATTTGCAGTCGCAATTCCAAATGTGGAACTTGACTCTTAAATTCGTCCCTATAACTGCAAGCCTAAATGAGCTATGGCTGACACTCACTAAATGCATATGAAATGAAGGACCTCATCATTCTAAATAAAATAACATTTCTCTCACCTCAGATTAATGGAGTTTAGTATTCCGCTCATTGATTCTTGATTTTTTTTTTCTATTTCTTTTCTATTTTTTCCTTTCTCTTTTCCTTGTAAGCAGCCATATTTGCTCTGATACGGTCGGACCATGCCTGTCCCTGATTGGCTATTCTATCTGTCAATCACACCCATCTGAACTTTGGGAGATACGCTGGTGACAGGACTCACATCTTCTTAAAGTATTGGAGAAGTGTGTATTTTGGATCTCAGGCAAAACATACAAGGTCTTATTACAAACAGATAAATATGATAATTAGAAACTTCTCAAATCCAGATCCCTATTCTCCATTCAGATCAACTCACTGATTTAACATTTACAGTGTAGTCATAACTGTATTAACAGTTTACGGGACTGGCTTCATAGCTGCTTTACACAATGTACATGTTATAAATAGAACTATAACAAATATTAAATGAAATGCAAAGTTCGGGAAGAAATAAGTATTTTTCCCAATCAAAGGCAAAGGCAAATAGTGTAATAGTGACAGCCATTTTGTATTAAGATATATGGTATGGTTCTCTCTATGCTCAGTAAGGAGGTTGAGGGTTAGACCCTCGATCTCTCTGTTTACTGTGGAAGAGTGGTTTTCCTGTCTCCTCTCAGTCAGGAGGTTGTGGGTTCAACTCCCAATTACTACTTACCATACCATACAGATTCTCGTTTTAAGTTTACAAATCGCAAAAAAATGTGCCACAGACTTTAAGCCAAAAATAGAACAACCAAACATGTCGACAGAAGCTGATGTTAACGTAAATGTTAACCTTAGGCTCATTTTGTTCATTAGTGTAAATAAGGCCAGTGATCCCCAAACCTGGATTTAATGGGACTTTTATTTTGAAGGGCCATATTCTTTGTAACACATTGAAAACAAATATATAGATTAGTTGAAAAGACCAATATTTCACTGAATTTAACTGTGGGTTTTTAAGTGATATATCTTTTATTTTATTTATTTATTTATTTATTTTTCAAATGTTATTCAAAATTATCTGAGAATAAGTATACATTTTGCTGTCTGTAAAGTGGATCAGATTTTAAATAAATTTCTTCCATCATTTTTCGATTTATTGACATTTTGGTAACTAAACCATGATTTTAATAATTTCATGAAAATTTTAGTTCATTAAAGTGACTGTGCCTGATTTTTCTTCTGTGTAGTGGTGCAAAATGTGTTCTAACGCAGTACAGATATATTGTGTAAGCAGCTCAAAATAAGTCTGTATCTATAAAGTGTCTGATAATCAGGAAGAGCATATTAACATGCTGGTTGCTGTTAGCATTACGGTGATGGCAAAACTCCACTCTGACCTTTGACAATTGTGAAAAAAGATGAATTAGGATGCTCTGAATGCATAAGGTAAGTGAGGAATAACTTTGGACCATTGCAAACTGTAAAAATCAGGTACAGCGTTTTAAATACGTGGATCTTTTTTTTTTTTTTTTTATTGATTTCATAATATATAACGCCACTTTAAAGAAACACAATTTGATAATTAAATAAATTGAAAAACATCTGTAAAATGGTTATAATATGAACTGATTCCAATAGACTAATAGTGTCAGAGTTTTGGTACCACTGCCTTAGCTTTCAGAGCTATACAGAGTCATTTCACCCAGCCCCACTTTGTTTCAGAATCAAATTTGTCTAAAACTTGAGGAGTTGAAATGGATTTTTTCACATTTTCATAAATAAATAAATGTTTTCATTAAAGCCATTCGCTCTGGGGGTTTGGGAGAGTTTGGGGGCAGGTTGGGATTGGTAATTTGATTCTATGTAAAGCTCTGCAGAGGCTGGCTGACCCTCATACAGGCCCAGTAAAAAGCTCTGGCCAGAGTCACCAGGGCGAGCAGCAGCAGCACCCCCCACGATGCATAGATGCCCGGGTACATCTGAGCTTTAGCCCACGTGCCCGCCTGCAAGAAAAGAGAGAGAGGGAGGGAGAAAGAGAGGGAGAAAGGGTAGAGGGAGAGGGGAGGAGAAAGAGAGAGGAAGAGGAGAGAGAGAGGGAGAGGGGGGGAGGGGAACAAGAGAAGGTTAGTGCCAATCCATACTTTATAAGAAGTAAGACGTTTGTTCTTACACCAGCAGCTGTAAGAACAAGAACAAACATCTTCTGGGCTCATTTTATACTTGATCAGAAGTTCTGCTGCAAAACCACTCAGTGCCCCTTCCCCACGACTGTTGCTATGTTTTTGCAGTGCAGAGGCAGCACAGTTGTGATAACACTTAAAACATGTTATATTTTCATCAAAATGACTGAAATTTAACTTTTTATTGCAATTTCGCAAAAGACAAATGGATTAAAAATTAACCAAGCCCACTTTGAAAATCAAACCAATCACAGCAGAGGTGTTGGACAGCCCTGTAAGAACAAAGTCCTGCTAGGCCGATGCGTCAAGAGCAAGCTCTACATGATCCTGGTGTTTTTATTTCACAATTTTGTCCATAAATAAATATATGAACATTAATAACAGAGCAATCAGGTGCCTTAGTTGCCTAATTTGCTTCCACTATTGTTAGCAGCAGGTTTGATTGACCACTATCAGCCCTATTGCTAAACACTTGCCTGGTGGGAAGGGGCATGAACCTTCAACCACCTCTCTCCTTGTTGGCTCTTTGGTTGTTATAATACTCGCGCTCAGAATTACATTACATTAGCCACTGTAACTGCTAGCCTCGATGAGCTTCATTTGAAGAGCACCACCTGAAGGAGCTTACGTACCACCAGTTGTATACGTTCCACAGTTTGAGAAACACTGACTTTTATTAAATGAAATCTCAATCAATATAATAATTATATTACTTGCACATCCCTACTCTTCATAGAAAAGTCATTATAATCCAGGAATTAAACCTGTGACCTTCTTGTGGTGAGGCAAGCATGCTCACAAATGAAAACTTTAATATATTCATACATACTGAAAAACTTTCTTAAATAACTGTAGAATATATATGTCAAATAAAATGTCTTCATATGCGAATGAGTCATTTTAGGCTGTGGTGATGATAATGAGTCCAATCAGACTGAAGGGCGCAATCAGGGTTCAATGTAAAACGCCCTGAGCATTTGGGATGAGGAGTCCATCTTCTGCAGCAAAGACATAGAGGTTTAAAGAGGGGTGTTATAAAAAAATCCACTTTTTTAGGAGCTTTCTTCCATGTTATAACATTGTTCTCCCATCAAAAACCTGCCTGAAGAGGTTTTAGATGTCATCAATGCCTGTTTGAGTAATTTAGCAATCTCTCTCTCCTGGGCCCTATTCAAATGCTCCTTACGGTTAACTGTAAGATTCTGTCCAATGCTCCACCCACAAGCCTACGTCACCCACACGACATTTCTCCATAAATATACAAAAACATGACACAAAACTGTACACTACAACTTCATAAACCATATGTAGTTTCATTAGCTGAAATGATAAAAATTCACCACAGGTACTATTTCACCAAACCAAGTCATACCTAGAAAAACATGAAAACATACATATGCACAAAAGGTGAATGGACCATAGAGTTAACCACAAAACTGCAGAAATCCCACTTTCTACCCTATTATTATAATTTTAAAGCAAACCTATTCTGCAATTTTGACTTTTAAGAGCTTTAACTATGTTATAGATCTTTCCTCACATTTACCCTCTCGAAGTTGTATTTGGAGTGATTCAGGCATGTTTGAGTAATTTAACAGCTTATTTTCAAGATGCCATTTTTCCAATCAACCACAGTTTTCACCACCATCAGTACACTGCTCTGTACTTACTCTAATTTTATTTTCTTAATCTGTGATACGTGCAGGATTCAGCAGCATCACGTAGTTGTTTTGGTCCAAATGTAAAAAAATGCTCTGCTGTAGTGTGATGTGCTGCTATCCATAGGATCTATTGGACACCACAGTTTTGTAACGAGGATGTCAGTGCACTTGTTTCTTTTATTAAGTCGCTTTAGATGAATACTGTGATTTAAAATGTCCAAATTATAACAATAAATATATAACATTTTTTAAAATATATCTCCCAAATCTAACATTAGATAAATTGTGTAATTGTAAAAGTTGTTTAATGTTTGAATAGTTTATCAATTACTGTGAATGGTTGAGCTTGTGTTATAAATGTAAAAAAGGTTGTTTACATTTCAGACATAACAAGTGTCATATAAAAATAAAATTAGTCTTACATAAAGGTTAATAATGTTTTTGAACAAATACAGTGAACATAATTTAATTTGCTTTAATCAGCCTGATACATAATATTCTCAATGCTGAGAAAATACATGCTTATAAATCAGAATATTCAGGTTTAGTCCTGGTTTAGTCCTGCTTTAGTTCCTGTTCAATCCTGCTTTAGTCCTGGTTGAGCCCTGATTCAATCTTAGTTTAGTCTTGGTTTAGCCCTGGTTCAGTTCTTGTTCAGTCCTGGTTCTACCCTGCTTTAGTCCTGGTATAGTCCTGGTTCCGCCTTAGTTCAGCCCTGCTTTAGTCCCTTGTTTAGTCCTGGTTCTGTTTTACTCCATAGTTTTACTCCAACCCACTCTCTGAACACACACTGTGCTTGTCACTGCAGTGTGTGGGATATTTGATGGACGTTTAATTTCATATTTAATTATTATTTTGCTCGTTCTCTGCTCCTATTGAAGCTTATGTAAAACTGAGACAGAAGTGGCTCCAATCAAGTGCTAAGTGTTCTGCTGCAGAGCCCGGAATTACTTAATGAAGAGACTTTGAGCTGTGCTCAGGAATTTCAACAGAGTTTGAAAAATTACTTTTTAAATCGCAAAGGAGCAGAGACAACTGTGAAACCAAAAGAGGTGTTACAATGAGAAAGTCAACCAAACCAGAACTAAACCAGGACAAAACTAAACCAGGACTAAACCGGGGCTAAACCGGGGCTAAACCTAGACTAGATGAGAACTAAACCAGAACTAAACCAGGACTAAACCAGGGCTAAACCAGGAGTAAACCAGGACTAAACCAAGGCTAAACCAAGGCTACACCAGGGCTAAACCTAGACTAGATAAGAACTAAACCAGGACTAAACCAGGGCTGAACTAGGGCTAAACTAGGACTAAACCTAGACTAGATGAGGGCTAAACCGGGACTGAATCAGGGCTGAATCAGGACTAAACCTGGGCTAAACCAGGGCTAAACCAGGACTAAATCAGGACCAAACCAAACTTAAGAATGCGTTCCCACTTGTACATAGACCCCATCAAAAATAAGATATAAACTCAGCACTAAAATTGGGGACAAGTGTGAATGCACCCAGTATAAAACCAGTAAACAAGGACTAAATCTTGATTATCAAGGATTCATGGACTAAAGCAGGACTAAAGCAGGACTAAAGCAGGACTATGTAAATTTTTGGTCCATGGTAACTAACCACGCTCTCCTTGTGTGTGGAGATAGACACATGTCCTCTGTCTGTATACCTGTGGCATTAGTCCTGGTTTAGTCCCAGTTTATTTCTAGTCATAGTAGTCCTGATTTAGCTCTGGTTTAATCCTGGTTTAGTTCTAGTATCATTCTGGTTTTGTCCTGGTTTTGTCTGGGTTTAGTCCTGATTTAGTCCTGGTTTAGTTCCATTTTATTCCTAGTCCTGGTAGTCCTGATTTAGTTCTGGTTTAATCCTGGTTTAGTTCTAGTTTCGTCTCAGTCTTGGTTTAGTCCTGATCTTCTTTAAAAATACTTTAAAATCCACAGAGGATCAGAGCCAACTGTTAAGTGAAGAGAGCTGTTACTAGGAAATCCAATGCATTCTTCGCTGTGTAATTTTGTGCTAATATTAAAACGGACTAAACCATTATAATTTCTAACTGTATCCTGCTTCATAAAATGTCCTCTAATAATATCAGTGTTAAATACTGACACAATGTGGTAGTATAGGTTTGAGACTGGACACAAGAAGGAACCAATGTGCACAGTTTACAGCATTGATCTATGGGGATTAAACCAGGACTAAAGTAGAACTAAACCTACACTAGATGAGGAATAAACAAGGGCTAAAGCAGAGGTAAACCAGGAATAAACCAGGGCTAAACAGAACTAAACCAGGAGTAAATCAAGACTAGAATTAAACCAAATTTAGAATGTGTTTCCACTTTCACACAGACCATCTCAAAAATAAGATATATACCCTAGACTTAAACCTAGACTAGATGAGTACTTAAGCAAACCAGGACTAAAGCAGAACTAGAACAGGACCAAGGTTCTGGGTTCGATTCCCGGGCTGCCTGGGCCTTTCTGGTTTAGACATGATTTAGTCATTGCATCTTGGATTAGTCCTGGTTTAGGCCTTAATCTTGGTTTTGTATTGATTTAGGCCATGGTCTAGACTCTAGCCCTAGTTTAGTACTTGTTCAGTTCTTTTTAATACTTGTCTAGTCCTGGTCTAGTGCTAGTCTATTCCTGGTCTATTCCTGGTCTATTCCTGGTCTATTGCTGGTCTCGCCCTGGTCTAGTCCTAAGCTAGTCCTTGTTTATTCCTGGTCTAGTCCTGTCTAACCCTGGTGTAGCCCTCTAATATTGATACAAGTACCAGCTCTCTTGTTTTATAAAAATTATAAAAAACACTAATCAGTTGCAAAAAGAAGCTGTGATGTGAGAATGCGTAAACTTGGCTCAAATCTGCATAATTTTGCTTTGAAAATTGACAAACACAATCCTCCTCCACCTCTCCCTCCCTCTCTCCATCTCTCTATCTCTGTTCCTGCCGTATTTCACACCATAAAAGATGCTGCCAGGAGAATACAGGGCCAGATGTGCTAAGAAAAAACTAACTGATGCTTGAACTCCAGGTTAATGAAAATAGCTCAAATTATCCAACAAAATCACACCAGATATGATCCTCAGACTGTTATCCTGCCTCCAGCTGATACATAAAGACAGAAATAAAACTGAAATAGTAGCTGCTTGGGTTGTAAAAAGTACAAAAAACAGATACTAACATATAGTAAAACTAATATCGAAATTAGATACTCATTTGAGCAGATATCAATACTAAAAAAGTTACATTCACAGGACAGAAATGAAACTTTCCTTGAATAGCTTTAGAATGATCTTGAGCTGTATCAAACAAGTATAAGAGCACTTCGACTAGTATACGCACATGGACTACTATGGAACCTACCTAGACCACATGGTAATATAAAAGAAAGTACTACCATTTAAAGCTGTATTGTGTAACTTTTCTGGTGAGGGACTGACATCAGATTTTTAGAGATGTTACTGCTTTGCCTGAAATGTTCCACAGTAGCATTAAACTGAAAGCATTTATTCAATTTCAGGTGTTTTTATTAAAAACAAAAAAAAAAAAGCAAGGTCGCCTCTCCACAGATCTGAAGTGTAACTTGGCTTTGGTGATGTCACTTTTTCGTGGAGCATTCTGGACAAAGCATCTCCATGGAGACGAGGAGGTAACAGACCTTCCACCAGAAAAGTTGCACAGTGCACCTTTAAGGACATCAGGCCTACTAGTTACAAAGCAGGTTCTATGCAAAGAGAAAGGCAATTTAAGCACTGTAATTACCTAAACAAGTCTAGTGACGGTAATGCACATTAAAAACACAGAGGAACACTTCCTGGATTACCATGTGATGACAATATGCAGTGCAGTGCTTTGATGTCTAAGTATGATCACTCAAACATAGGTGACTTAAACTACAGCTAACTGCAGGTATGTTTTTAACAAGTAAACAATAACAATTTTGAACGCAGGTGGTTGTTTCCACCTGGTTCTCACCCAGCAATGCCACTTACTGGATTAAATTGTCTGTCTCTGGTAAATGCTTCATTATGGTCCTCATCCAACAAACTGCCTATGTATGTCTAGGCTCTTTCATTTTTACACAAAGCAAAACTAGAAGATACAAAGTCAGGTCTATGAAATGTAACTCTGAGGTGAGTTTAGCATAAGAGGACCTTTAAAGGGACATATGCTAATTTACCCTTATCAAAAACATACCTGGAGTTGTATTTTACTAGTTCAAAATTGGTTTAGACCTGGTTTAGTCCTGGATTAGACCCAGTTTAGTCCTGATTCAGACCTGGTTCAGTCCTGGTTCAGTTCCTGGTTAGGTCTACTTAATTTACCATGGTCATGACTTAATATTGCTTAAATACTTGACTCATTTTAGTCCTGGTTTAGTCCTAGTTTAGAGCTGGTTCAGTCGCTGGTTTTGCCTAGTTTGAATGGTTAAAATCTGGTTTGGTCATGACTTAATATTGGTTAATTACTTCCTCATTTTAGACCTGGTTTAGTCCTGGTTTAGTCCCTGGTTCAGTCCTGGTTTAGTCTCTGGTTTAGCCCAGATTTAGCCCTGGTTTAGCACTAGTTTAGCCCTGTTTTAACCCTGGTTTAGTCCTGTTTTAGCCCTTACTTTAGCCCTGGTTTAAACCTCTTATTTAGTGGACTAACCCCACTTTTAGTCCTTCAAAGCAGTTCTTAGTCTCATGCGTTCCCTGAGCTGATCTTAAACCACTACTCAATGTTAAAACAATCAGTGCTCCTCTCTCAAGACTCCAACATGGCCGCCACTTTTTCTGTTTAAAATTCAGCTTTTCCATTTCCACTAATTAAACTCAGAGAAGGGGAATTAAAAGTCTACCGCCATCAAACTATTGATAGCTTAACCTGAGTACCGATGACATGCCTAAAACCGTCTCTCTGTTTGACACTTTCTCAATAAAAACTCCAATCTTCAAATATAGAGATGGAAGAGCAATTTGCTACGCAGTCGATAATATGGAGGGTGCTATTCTCTATGGGCTGCTGCATATGTAAGAGAGAGGAGCAGGGAGCTTTCATGTATATCTTCTGCCCTCTACTGGCCGAACTAAAAATAATGTCTATTTAATGATGAACAGTATTGACATCATGCTGGGGGTGTTCTGCATGCATGCCTATGGAATGCACACATTAAATAAAGACAAAATGGATTTAAACAGGGCATTTTCTGGAGTCTGTGATCAATATGTGCGTTTATGGTCCCAATTAGGAGGTGATTTTCAGCTAAAAAAGGTGAGAGTGACTAACTGAAAAACTGTTGGCTAATGTTAGTTAGCTTGTGACTGCCTATATGTGTATGCCGGAATATTCAGCAGTTACCATGGTGAAACAGTGCGCACAATAACAAAAACTCTCAAAACCAGCCATGGTTTTTGCCTAGTTACCAGAATAAGAACCTCTTTCTATTAATTTATATTAGAGCCCATGTGATGCATTGTGCCCCGGGCCCCCAATTTTCTGTCAACTGCATGAATATAACCACCATTTTGAGCTAAAATAATGAGGATGCATCATTACATTATAGAGTTTGTATTCTTACCATGAGGCCGGCCGTGGAGACGCTAAAAAGCAAACAGAGAAGAAAACACCACAAGCTCCGCCTCCTGGGATACCTCTGACCAATCGAAGAGCTGCAAAATAAAAACGTTTCACAATATTAGAACACATGAGTAATCCATCACTCAACACATCTATCATACAAACTAATATGAGATAAAGAGACACTCACACTTTCCTGCAGTGTGGGCATCGGGCTAGTGTCCGATCTGTAAACTCTGTCCACTGAAACACAACACAAAACTGTGATAACACTGAGATTAGGTTCATTATGTCATCTGAAAACACAGTAACAGCAACAGGGCTAAACAAGGGATGGGCAAAATGACAATACCAAACTGAATTGTGTTTCTGTGTCTTGGTAACCTGGCTCATGGGTAGCACTCTGAATTGAGTGCTACACATAAGTATTATCAGTCTGGGATGGCTCTCGCTGAAAGCAAGATGGAATGTTATGAAAGTTATTTGAATCTGATTGGCCGGAAACGTCACAACAGCAGAACATGCCAAAAAATAAAACTTCAGATACATCTAGTTGAGAGAACGCAGACATCTCCCCTGTCCACAAATACACAAAGCGCTTCCCCTTCTGCACGTGTTTCGCAAACTAAATAGTCATTTTAGACACTGTCGGTGTCGCCATGTTTGTTTTGGTTTGTTTGGGTGCTTCATGATTGGCTCAGCCCAAACCTCAGTGGTGCTCTGTGATTGGTCCGCCAACCACGTGTCAGACCCAATCGCACTAGCGGGCGCCAAGGTGGATTCTCACAAATATCACAAATATTGCGAGAATGTATCTTGCAGGGTAGGTAGGCTATCTTGGTGCCAGGCAGTTTACTGTTGTGCTCAAAGCCAGTTATGTTAAAATCACTGTTCAGCCTCTGTCGTCCTCCGAGTGAGTGACAGCTCCCTAAGTAGAAACACCTCCTCCCGCCTCCTCCTTACACTTACGCTGCTTGAGGTTTGATGTTTATCTGGCCCCACCACGTCCACAGTTGATGGATTTTTATTCTTTTTTTTTTTTTTTGGTCATCATAATTACAAGGCTGCTGCATCTCTATAATGCGATCATTGACAATTTGAAACAAAAAAATCCTCCATACAACATTTAACCAATCACAGTTAAGTGTGGTCCAAAGCAAATAGTTTTAATTGTTTGAAAATTACACAGTGACTGGACAGTTTAATCTGCCTTCCCACTTTCCACTGAAGAGGCTGTTTGCGAGCACTTCTTTGTAGTAATAATTTTGCACCAGATCATTATAATCTTGAAAGTTTTTGCCAATGCCACACACCATGCCTGCTTTAGCTGATTAATAAGAGTCTTTAGTCAACCAAGATTTTTTTTTGTTGAGTTGAGTTTGGAAAATATCTTGACACTTTTCTTGCAAATATACTGTAATAAAATCATTAAAAATCCCAAAACCCAAACTTTATTGGATCTGGATGTATAATTGGTATTTCCCCATTGTTCACTGTTAAGCTCCATAGGCACAGACCAGTCTTCATCATCCTCCCTTAAACATTGGGCTGTCAGGCTGGTCGCTCCTCATACTGTAATTAGGACCTCCTCTCACTCTGAGCTGTCAATCAAACTCTTCATGTATCAGCGGAGAGGTGGAGGTGACGGATGATTGGCTCACTGCCCAAAACACAGAGCTCCTCTCCAACGTGGGCTTTTCCATTTTAGGATGCACATCTATTCTGTTCAAATCTGTTTGTTAGTTTCTAGGAACTGTAAAGCAACAAGAAGGGCTGCAATTAGAGGGATAATCATAACTAGCTGACTATTAAACTACTTTTTATTTAAAGATCCTCTACCTGATTTTTTTCCAAGTATTTGAGCAACATTTATCTACAGAGATATTGTATAAGCAGTACAGATGCAACAATGCAGTTTTTCCACAATTCGATACATACCTCAATACACAGGTCATGATGTTGCATGCATGACGTTTTAAGACGTGAAAAAAAAAATCTCCTGTAATTTTTTTTTCTGCTAATGAGTACAATATAACAACATGATATTAATAAAACAATACATACATTACGCACAATACATTATTACAGTACAATTACTGTAAAGTTGTAGTTTATATGTGAAGAGTTTCAGTTCATTTTGTTCAACTGATTCACAGCTCAGAATTTTTATTCAGTGAAAAGAAGAACAGTGCTTTCTCAGGCTATTTTATATTTTATAATATAGCAGGTCTCCTCTTAGTTTAACTCCTCTAGCAGTCTATATTATCAGACTTCATCTTTTTTGATGATGATTTGATTATTTCTTTTCCTCCTGAGTGTGTCTCTCTTCACTGCATTCACACAGGCTCTGTGTCCGCGCTGCTCTGCCTTGTATCCAGCAGCAGCAAAGACAGACAGTAGCTCCTCCAACATTGTCCTGCTCTTTTTACACACACTGCGCTCTCCCATCCTCTTTCTGAACACTCAAACTATGTTACATAGAAATGTCTCAACGGACCATTTTCTGAGTGAAACTTATGAAATGGTATGTGAAAAAGGTCACATATATCACGAGTCGCGTCGCGTGTACGTATGTGAGCGCATTTTGATTAAAGCCGATGTAAAGCCAAAAGCGATTATAAAGAATTAAAATTGTCATTCCAGGGTCATTGTCATTCCAGGGTCTATCAACATAAAATAAAAAGTGACTGAAAGATAAAGCCCTCCTCTGTTAGAATATTTCAGCTGTAAGTCCCTATGGAACCTCTTCTGAGGAGGACGCAGCGATAACTGTTTCCCTTTCGGACCAAAATAAATGACAACACAGTGCGCATGGAGGGACACGTATCGGCATGTGTAACGACCAAACACGTGCATCGAATCGTGACACCAGTATCGAACGATTCGATATTATACTGAATATCTTTGTATCCCTAATAAGCAGCTCCTGAGGTCAAAACACCTAATTAGAAAGAATTTTATTGTCCGAAAATCAGGAATTGCACGTTAGCATAGTAATTGTTGTTAGCTTTACTGTGACTGCAAAAGCCCTAATTTCTGAAAGTTGTGAAAATCGCTTATAAAATTCTTGTGGTAAGTAATCTGGATGCTCGGAATGCACAAGTAAGATCGAAATTGCAATTTGAAAGTAAGATCGAAATTGCAATTTGATAGAACACAATTAGTAAATCACAAAGGCTGCAATTTCTGTAGTACCGTAATTTCCTCAATACACAACAAAATCTCCTGTCGTATTCTGCATAAAAACTTCTAACCCTGCAGTTTAGATCTGTACAAACATGTTCTGAAATGTGATTCTTGTATTAGTTTGTTAGTTTAGATTTCAGTCTTTTTGTCAATTCTTCAGGATGTTATTGTTACATCCCTAGTTGGCAGTGAAAAGAGACTACAGTATACTATGGAATGATTCTACACTGTCCAGTTGTCTGACTGTTTTCTGCACTAGATTCCCCTCCTCTTCACACAGACACACACACGAGCCCCAGAGGACAGGTGTATCGATCCAAACCAATAACTCTGCATTTACTTTGCCTGGTCAGGTCCCCACTTCACTGCAGCCGATAAAACTACTAATAAACCAGGTAGCAGGAGCAGAGAAGAAAATGTCAGCTTTAACACTGCACTTTTACATTGAAAAATAGACCCAAATAACACTGGAACTTTGATGAGGCTACCTCATTGGCCACTTAATGTAAAAATGACTGTAGCACTTTTTGTTGCAGCAATACAAAAATCTGTAAAGGGTTATGAACATAGACTGTGTAAAGAAGTGGACTCAGGGAGTGTGACGAAACCCATAGTGTTCGAATCCAATCAAATGAAGCTCATCGAGGCTTGCAGTTATAGGAGCGAATATGGAGCAGAGTTGCATATTTACAATTATGACCATGACTATCATAGCAACCAAAGAGCTATGCTCAGCGATATTGGCTTAGCAACGCTGTCAATCAAACCTGTTGCTAATGCTAGCAGGAGTGACCTCTGGGAAAGAAAGCACCTGTAAAAGTTCATATTTTGATTTACAAACAAAATAGCGAAAGAAAAATCCCAGGATCATTTAGAGCTGGTTAATACAAACATTTTAAGATGAAAATGACCAGGCTCATTGCAGCAAAACAGACAGAGGGGTGATGGTCTTTCAGTACAAAGTGAATTGTAGCCAGAAGTGCACCCATGTTCACTATTTGGAGCATGGCGGGCTAGCAGGTTAGCTATGTCCATTTATATATACAGTCTATAATAAAGTATGTATTCCTTTGATTTTAGGAAAGTAATTGTAGTAATACTGGTTAAGTGTTTATGATGATAAAAGTGCAGTGGAGGGTCCATCAAATGCTTTTCTCCAGGAAGATGTTATTGCTTTGTCTGGAATGTTTCACAGTATGACATTAAACCTTTATCTTCATGGAGACCAAACCAGACCAAGTTACAGGTCAGATCCATGGAGAGGCTCCACTCACAGTCAGAATGATGTTTTTTCTAGGTATTTTTGAGCTATAAAACCACCTGTAATTGAATAAATGTAAGGTAGAGCTGTTTAATGTCATACTGTGGAACATTCCAGGCAGAACAACGACATCTCCATGGAGACAAGCATTTGACGAGCCTCCCACCGGAAAAGTTACACAATGCACCTTTAAGCTATACAAGGTAAACAGTACCAGGAAGGTGTTGCTGCAGTGTCCACAGGAGACTCTGGCCCCGGCCGGCTGAGGTTCTGGACTGGCTGGACCCGGGTGCACTGGGCCCAGGTTTATTATCCTCTTACTGAAAACACACAGAGAAACACACAGACATGCATAGAGAGAGGATTCAAATACAGACACAAAATAAGCACCACAAGAAAGTCTTAGGTTTAAGACTTGGGCCATAGAGTTTGCATGTTCTTCCTGTGTATGGGTGGGTTTCCTCTGGTTTCCCCCATTAACCTAAAACATGCACAACAGGTCAAATCCTCCAACTAAGATAGTCCTGGCCAAGACTAGCTCAAGATTTGGAGATGGGTCCCACTGCTCCTGAAAGGTTTAACCCAGAGACACTGAAGGAGGGGTCAAATGCAGAGGACACTATGGAGACAATAAACTAGTGTTGTCATAATACTAAAATTTCGATACTAAGGAACATGCTTGATACAGATTTTGATACCATAACAATAAAACAGTATACGGTCAGTTTCAACAAAATATTAGATTTTTATATTGCATGTGGTCTTATTTTAGTTCTGATACAGCTTAAGATCATTCTAGAACTGTTCAGAAAAGGTAAAAGTTAGTCCTATTTGTATAGTGCATTGATACTTGTTCAAATGCATATCTAGTTTCAAGTTAGTAGTTCTAGTTTTAGTCTATTTTAAAGGGCCGATACCCAATTTTTTCCCATGTATTTGAGCAAAATGTGTCTTACCCCGGTACAGATAATTGTATAAGGTTAAAATAAGTCCAGTGTGTGCTGTCTGCGTAGAATTATAAAACAATGTACTGTCCGCTAATCAGGAAGTGCGTGTCAGCATGCAAGTTGTTGCTAGCTTTACCACTGTCTGACTGTCTACGGTCTCTAAACCCTAAACTTACTTTGTGCGTGTGCTTATAAACCTTTTCACCTTACTTTTTTATTTCAAGAGTAATTAGAATTTGATTAATGTGAATACTCCATATGGCAGACACTGACTCATGTCCATCTTCACTGTAAGTTAAATCTGTTCATAAAAACAAAGATTAATTTCATGTGGACATTATTTTAAACCCAGAAGTGCGTTAAACAGGCAGTTGGATTCTGCTGACTCAGTTTGACAGAGTTTGTGTGAAAACCTCATTAAGAGCTCACATCCTGCTCCTCTGCTCCAGGGCCCCGGCTGCCAATCTCTGACACTCGCATTACAACATAACTGTCTGAATAAATTTCATAACAGCACAGTTTGGGGCCTGCCTCTCTGTTTGTGTCTGCTACAGACAGAACACTGGGGTTAGCGATGGACACAGACTCAAAGACCAACTGTTTTTATACGAATGAAATATATAAAGCTGTGGGACAATTTCCAAAGTTATACCTCACAAATACTGAGAACTGAGCAGGTCATCTCTCAGTAGTTTGAATCCCCAGCTCAAAACCAAGTGCACACTGTTGTTGTGTCTTTGGGCAAGACGCTTAAAGGTGCACTATGTAACTTTATTGTTGGGGGTCCATCTCTACTTGTTTCTATGGATATGTCATTGGTCTGTCTGGAATGTTCCACAGTATGACATTAAATAGCTCTGCCTTACATTTATTCAATTACAGGTGGTTTTATAGCTCAAAAATACCTAGAAAAACAGGCATTGTGACTGTGAGCAGGGTTGTCTCTCCACACATCTGACCTGTAACTTGGTCTGGTTTGGTCTCCATGAAGAAAGGTTTAATGCCATACTGTGAAACATTCCAGACAAAGCAATAACATCTCCATAAAGAAAGGCATTTGACAAACCCGCCACCAGAAAAGTTACACAATGTATCTTTAAATAATTGTACCTTTAAATAATTGTTAACCCTAACCCTAATAATTAAATTATTATTCTTTTGGCCTTTGAAATGATATTTTTACTCTTTTTAAAGCCAGACATAGTGAAGCTCATGGAGAATATTTACAAACTAAAGAGTTTTCAGTGTGTTTATATTTACACATTTCCTGTGTCATTTTGACATAACTCCTGCTCTGTGTGTGTGTACAGACCAGTTAACGATTATTCTCTTAATAAATTAGTTGACGATTATTTCAATTATTGATTAGTTGTGATGAATTGTTTCACTTGTTGCAGTTGTGGCTACAGCGGATAACTGTCAAACAGTGTGGAGTGAATAAATAAACCAGTGTCATGCTGAGGGGCTAGTCAAACATGCAAAACAAATGTAATAAATAATTAGTATTAGAAAAAACAGACGACACAGACCATAATCCTTTGCTCTGCCTCAATGCCCAGGACAAAGATATGAAATGCATTCTAAAATCTGAATCTTTGAAGTATGTCTACAATGATGGCACCATCATCAGAGGATTATTTGAGAAAAAAGCTGTAAAACTGCTTTCACAGTTTCCCAATAAAGATCGTACTGAGATTCACAGATGGTCACATTCCTCTGTAACACTTGAAAGGAGCTGAACAGAACTAGTTCATTTTAAATGGTTTGCAGTGGTCCAAAGTTATTTCTCACTTACCTTATGCATTCAGAGCATTCAAATTATTCATCACGATGAGTTTATAAGCGCTGTTCACAACTCTCAGAGACCAGAGTGGAGTTTTGTTGTCACGATAAAGCTAACAAAAAGCAGCATGCTAACTTGAGTAACAGAACAGTATAGTGCTTTCAGTTAGCATCACGCCCTCAGAGAATGTTGATGACATCAGCTGCAATCAACTGCATCAATAGAAAATACATAGCTTTGGGTCTGTCTCTCCACTGCCTTTAATCTGTGCAGTTTCTTTCAAATTAAATAGACTTAGACATCTTCACCTTGCACCCAAATCCCACCTTAAGGCACAAGAACAGTCAATTACAGTCAGATTTTCATAGCCGGTTTTTATTGATGTTTAATTTTAAATGCATTTTGTACCTGTGTGGTGGATCTAGCAGTTGTAGCAGTGTTAGCGGTAGCATGGTTAGTGCCCGGGGCATAAACAGACCTGTATCTCTGGCTCCAAAACAAGAGTTGTGTTCAAATGAGCTGCCAAAATCTATGACCATGGCTTCCTGCGCTTCCAGATAAAATATAAAAATGATCTAGCAAAGACTGCCCCCGCTGTGAGGTGTGAATGAGTCTAAAAGTGTAATTAAAATGGTCCTTTATTAATACCTGTGCATTATATCAGATCAAACCAGGGCAAAGAAAATCCACCAGTGACATTTCAGATAAGACTGTTTTGTAATTCTATTATATTTTAGAAGCAAATCATCTATTAAAGGAATTAGGGTTGTCAAACGTATCCAAAATCAGATGCTAATTGATACTAAAACTAGTATCGAAACTAGCAGGTATCGATGCCAAAAAGTCAATACCTGGACAGAAATTAACCTTTCCTGAATAGCTGTAGAATGATCTTGAGCTGTATCAGAACAGGTATAAGAGCACACAGACTAGTATACGCCCATGGACCACTATGGAACCTACCTAGACCAGTGAGGGATCACACACACAAGGCCACATGGGAATAGAAGTTTGAAAATCACATTCTGTTGTCTAAATGTGAGTGTTTTTATTATCATCGTGGTATCAGAATCTGTATTGAGTATCAAGTCTATTTTGAGAGATTTTATTGCTTGGAATGTTCCACAGTGTAGCATTAAAATTATTGACTATCTATAAACCCCTCCTTGAACCGCCACCTTAACGTGGTGGAGGGGTTTGAGTGCCCAAATGATCCCGGGAGCTATGTTGTGTGGTAGGGTCACCCAAGGCAAACAGGTCCTGGGGGACGGGTCAGACTAAAAGCGGTTCAGAAGCCCTTATGAGTACTAGAGCAAGGCCAGTTACATCGCCCAGATTGGCGTTACTGGGGCCCCACCCTGGAGCCAGGCCTGGGGTGGGTGCTTGACGGCGAGCGTCTGGTGGCCAGGCCTTCCCCCACGGGCCCTGGCCAGGCACAGCCCGAAGGAACGACATGGGGTCGTCCTCCCGTGGACCCACCACCAGGGAGATTTGGGTGGCAATCGAAAACGGGGGCCTCGACAACTGGATCTCCGGACATGGAGACTAGCTCTGGGGACATGGAATGTCACCTCGCTGGGGGGGAAGGAGCCTGAGCTCGTGCGGGAGGTTGTATTACCTCAGCGTAGCCTCACCTCTACACACAGCTTGGGCTCTGGAACCCAACTCCTTGAGGGGGGCTGGACTCTCCATTTCTCTGGTGTTGCACGCAGGGAGCAGCGGCGGGCTGGTGTGGGCCTGGTCATTGCCCCACAGCTCAGCCGTTGTGTGTTGGAGTTCACCCCGGTGAACAAGAAGGTCGCATACCTGCGCCTTCGGGTCAGGGACAGGTCTCTCACTGTTGTGTCAGCCTACAGGCCGAACAGCAGTGCAGAGTACCCGGCCTTCTTAGAGTCTCTGGGAGGGGTACTGGACAGTGCACCAACTGGGGACTCCGTTGTTCTACTGGGGGACTTCAATGCCCACACGGGCAGCGACAGTGACACCTGGAGAGGGGTGACTGGGAAGAACGGCCTACCTGATCTGAACCCAAGTGGTGTGCTGTTATTGGACTTCTGTGCTAGCCACGGTTTGTCCATAACAAACACCATGTTCGAGCACAAGGGTGTCCACCAGTGCACGTGGCACCAGGACACCCTAGGCCGGAGGTTGATGATCAACTTTGTTGACATGTTTGTTGACACTGTCGTGTCATCTGACCTCCGGCTGCGTGTCTTGGACACTCGGGTGAAGAGAGGGGCAGAGCTGTCAACTGATCACCACCTGGTTGTGAGTTGGGTCCGCTGGCAGAAGAGTAAGCCGGAAAGACCTAGCAGGCCCGAGCGTATCGTGAAGGTCTGTTGGGAATGTCTGACAGAGCCCTCTGTCAGGGGGACCTTCAACTCACACCTCCGGGAGAGCTTCTCCCAGATTCCGGGGGAGGCTGGGGACATGGAGTCCAAGTGGGCTTTGTTCTCGGCTTCTATTGTTGATGCGGCTGCTCATAGCTGTGGTCGTAAGGTCTGTGGTGCCTGTCGCGGCAGCAATCCCCGAACCTGGTGGTGGACACCGGAAGTAAGGGATGTTGTCAGGCTGAAGAAGGAGTCTTATCGGGCCTTGTTGGCTCATGGGACTCCTGAGACAGCTGACAGGTACCGGTGGGCCAACCATGCTGCACCCCGAGCAGTCACAGAGGCAAAAACTCAAGGTTGGGAGGAGTTCGGAGAGGCCATGGAGGAGGACTATCGGAAGGCCTTAAAGAAATTCGGCCTCAAAGAAAACCGTCCGGCGCCTCAGGAGGGGGGAAGCAGTGCTTCACCAACACTGTTTACAGTGCAGGGGGAGAGCTGTTGACCTCGAATGGGGATATTGTCGGACGGTGGAATATCCTCAATCCCACTGTCACGTCTTCTGAGGAGGAAGCAGAGGCTGGGGACTCAGAGGCGGACTCGTTCATCACCCTGGCTGAAGTCACTGAGGTGGTTGGCAAGCTCCTCGGTGGCAAGGCTCCAGGGGTGGATGAGATCCGTCCTGAGTATCTTAAGCCTCTGGATGTTGTAGGGCTGTCTTGGCTGACACGTCTCTGCAACATTGCGCGGTGGTCAGGGAATCACACTCCTCAGTCTCCCCGGTAAGGTCTATTCCAGGGTACTGGAGAGGAGAATCCGACTGATGGTCGAACCTCGGATTCAGGAGGAGCAGTGTGGTTTTCGTTTAGGCCGCGGAACACTGGACCAGCTCTATACTCTCCATCGGGTGCTCGAGGGTTCATGGGAGTTTGCCCAACCAGTCCACATGTGCTTTGTGGATCTGGAGAAGGCATTCGACCGTGTCCCTTGTGAGGTCCTGTGGGGAGGGAGTGCTCTGGGAGTATGGAGTCCGGGGCTCGTTGCTAAGGGCTGTTCGGTCCCTGTATGACCGAAGCAGGAGCTGTGTTCTCATTGCCGGTAGTAAGTTGGACCTGTTTCCGGTGCATGTTGGACTCTGCCAGGGCTGTCCTTTGTCACCGGTTCTGTTCATTGTATTTATGGACAGAATTTCTGGCGCAGTCAGGGGCCGGAGGGGATCTGGTCTGGGGACCACAGGATCTCATCTCTGCTGTTTTCAGATGATGCTGTCCTGATGGCTTCATCGAACCGGGACCTCCAATGTGCACTGGGGCGGTTTTCAGCCGAGTGTGAAGCGGCAGGGATGAGGATCAGCTCCTCCAAATCCGAGGCCATGGTTCTTGACTGGAAAAAGGTGGCTTGCCCTCTCTGAGTGGGTGGGGAGTCCTTGCCGCAAGTGGAGGAGTTCAAGTATCTCGGGATCTTGTTCTCGAGTGAGGGGAGGATGGAGCGTGAGATTGACAGGCAGATCAGTGCAGTGTCGGCAGTGATACAGTCGCTGTACCGGACTGTTGTGGTGAAGAGGGAGTTGAGCCAAAAGGCAAAGCTCTCAATTTACCTGTCAATCTATGTTCCTACCCTCACCTATGGTCATGAGCTTTGGGTAATGACCAACAGGACAAGATCGCGATACAAGCGGCCAAAATGAGTTTCCTCCGCAGAGTGGCTGGGCGCTCCCTTAGAGATAGGGTGAGGAGCTCAGTCACACGGGAGGGGCTCGGAGAAGCCAGTTGAGGTGGCTCGGGCATCTGTTATGAATGCCTCCTGGACGCCTCCCTCGGGAGGTGTTCCGTGCATGTCCCACCAGGAGGAGGCCCCGGGGAAGACCCAGGACACGTTGGAGGGACTATGTCTCTCGGCTGGCCTGGGAATACTTTGGGGTGCCCCAGGAGGAGCTGGAGGAAGTGTCCGGGGTGAAGGAAGTCTGGGAGGCCCTGCTTAGACTGTTGCCTCCGCGACCCGACCCCGGATAAGCGGAAGAAAATGGATGGATTCTATCTATAAAGTTGTAAAGAAAGAAGAATGCATGTTTTTGAGCAATAAAGTTATCTCTCTTGCATTTGAAAAACAATGCAAGAGAGATAACTTTAATGTCATACTGTGGAACATTACAGGCAAAGCAATTACAATAACTTGTTACAGCATGTAAGATATGGTAAGATAAGCCAAGTTTACAGTTCAGATCTGTAGAGAAATGAGGCCCTCTAGTAGTAAGAATGCATGTTTTTTTTAGCAATAAAAGCACCTGCAATTGAAAAACAAAATGGAAGATAAATAAGTTCAATGTCACACATTCCAGGCAAAACAATAACATCTCCATGGAGACAAGTACAAATGTTACATAATGGCCCTTAAAGATAATTAAACTTTAATTTTATTCCCCATGTATTTAAGAAAAATGTGTATAGTTGTATTGTATAAACAGCTCTAGATGCCAAATATGTCCCCTGTGTACTGTCTGCATCTAATTGTAAACCGATTTACTGTTTAAAAGTGCAGATTAGCATGCTAGTTGGTCTCTCAAAGTTGTGAAAAGTGCTAATAAACTCATCGTGGTGAATAATGGAATAACTTTGGACCACTGCAAACTGTTTAAAATGGACATATTTTTAAAGAGCCAATACTACATTATTTTCTGATGTTAAAATGTTTTCTCATCAAAAACATACATGAACAAACACAATGTTTTAACACACAATCCCTGCATATTTAGGTTATTTCTTCTCTCAAACAGAAAACAAACTGTTCCACCTTGTGATGCCATGTGGTAATACAGGAAGTGCTCCATGGAGTTTTTAAACTCCATACACCTTCACTAGAATTATTTGGATGATTTCAGTCCTGAAATTGACAATCTCTACTGAACTAAAGGTAAAAGGAGCTGTTAACTTGAAAATTACCATTTCATGACATCACAAGGTAGAACAAGAGCATTTTGAGCATTGGAGATGTAGACAGACTAATAATAAAGGATTACTCAAACATGTGTGAATGAAACAAAACATAACTCCTATGTTTTAACATTATAATGTCTGTCAATTGTTGTTTCTTAAAGATTTTTAAGAACTAATGAAATATATCTGCTTATTTTGAAATTTCAAAAAACTTTGGCCTCATCTTAAACTCATAAGAATCAGTTATGTAATACCAGCTTGTCAAAGCCTGATCCTGTCAGATCTCAGAAGCTAAGCAAGGCTGGGCCTGGTTAGTATTTTGTTGGGAGACCACTGGGAAAATGAGGTGACACAGTGGGGCGCTGGTCACAAAACTGTCGTTCTGTCCTTAGGCGAGGCACTTCATCCACATTGCCTATATGAAAGTGATGTGTGCGTGAGTGATAGTGGTGTTCTGAGGGGCCGATGGTGCGGATTAGCAGCCTCGCTTCCGTCAGTCTGCCTCAGGGCAGCTGTGGCTACAATAGTAGCTTACCACCATCGAGTGTGAAGTGAATGAATAATGCTCTGTAAAGTGTCTTTGAGTGTCCAGAAAAACGCTATATAAAACTGATGCATTATCATTATTAATATGGGACCTTTAAAGATAGTAAAAATCAAGTGCTGTGCCTTTAAGTATTTTCTACACAGTGTTGGAGCTGCCTTATATCTGTTCCCTAGTGTTTATTTACAGGAAAATCTTTGGAGACCACATAAACTCTACACATTTAAGACTCGGGGCTGTATCGAGTGTTAAAGCTTTTATTTCTGACCTCTCTCTCTTTAGGCGTGTTTTGTATCGTTCCACTCTCCTGCTGCTGAGTCCAGACAGTGAGTCGTTTCCCTCCCCTTCACTGCATCTGATCTACTCTCTTTTCTTACCCCTACTCTCTCTATCCCCCACTCTTCTTCCTCTCATCTCTCACCCCTCTCTCCCTCTATCTCTCTTTCTTCTCTCTACCCGTCTTAACATCTTCTCTTTATTATCTAACTTCCCCCTCCCTTAGAAATCTTCTCTCCCTTTTTTCTCTTTCGCTTTCCTATCTTTCTCTCTCCTCTACTTTCTTCTCTCCTTCCTTCTCTTGCTCTCCTTTCTCTCTTTTCCCATCTTCCCCTCCCTCATACTTTTTAACTATCTTTACCCCACCTCTCTTTCCCTCACTCTTCTCTTACCCCTCCCTCTCCTTTCTCTCACCAGTCGGGCTGGACAGTTTTACATGTTAATATTAAATACAGTTATAAAGTCTCTTAACAGTAGAATCGTGGACAGAATACATTTTAATAATAAACAGTTGTAAACAGTGTCTCACCACTAGGGGGCGAAGATATTTATAATATTAAATATAGTGTCTCACCAGTATGGTCGTGGACAGTTTTAATATTAAATAGTTTTCTCTCACCAGTAGGGGGTGTGTATATTTATAATATTAAATACAGTCTCTCATTCTCGCTTAACAGTGTATTTTATATTAAATAGAGTTATACAGTCTCTCACCACTATGGGACGTGGATATTTATAATATTAAATTGTTTTATCTCACCAGTATGGTCGTGGACAGGCAATTCTTTGGGAGGTCACTTTGCAGATGAGCAGACAGTTACAGGGACAGCGCACGTACTTCTTTCCAGCTGGAGCATTTTTAATGGGCTGAGAACACGAGAGCAAAGAGTCAGAACAGTTCCAAATACAAGAGCAAAGAACAGTCACAGATGAGAATCACAACAAGGAACTGACACTGGGAACTGACACTTGTTTTTGAATGAGACTAAAAATAAGATAATTATTCTTGACAGACAGGGGCAGAGTAGACACAGAGGAGACGTGAACAAAGTCCTTAAATGTTGTCAACTCAAAGAGACAACATCATTTGGATCTTTGAAATCTTAAAGAGGAGCATAAATCAAACTCAACGACTGAAGATAAAAATTAAAGGAGTCAGCAGGAAAAACATGAGTGAAACCAGGTAGTGTGTGCGCAGTGACAAGGAAGTAGAAGGGACGAGTGTGGTCAGTGTGAGATAGGCTGCGTCTCAATTCTCTTTCCTCGCTTCCTTCTCCTTGATCCCTCTCCTCAATCCTCCATTTCTCAGCTGTCAATCAAATGTGTCATATTAAGTGGTGTCCCAAAGAAAACCACAAAATGAAGGAGTAAACCTGAGGGAGGCTTCAGAAGCACACATCATAGAAAAGAATCAAACTTTATTGGTCTCAGTGAGTTTATATCCTCTCTCCTCCCTGTGTTTCCTCTGTGGGAGGGACTTCCTCACCCATTTCCTGCAGAATCGAGTAGAGGAATTAAGGAGAAGGAAGCGAGGAAAGAGAAATGAGACACAGCCAGTGTGAGATAGTTGGCTCTTGAGGTGATAAAACATAGTATGAAGTGAGCTAGCTGAAGATTTGGGAGTGAATCATGGGTTTAATTTACATTTTTAATATAAATACACATTATTATTAGTCTGTCTACATCACAAAAGCTCAAGATCTCTCTCTCTCTCTCTTCTTCCAACCTGATCAGACAAAGCCCTGGGAGCATCCTGCTGTTTTATCAATCATCCATTACCCCCCACCACCTTTGCACAGCCAGACCCATCAGACTGGAGCCTACACAATACAACAGACCACCACAAAGACAGCCCCCAGTCACTCTTAATTAGGACAATTTGTCACAATAAAAGTCAGTAATGGTAATTTATTTGAACACGTGTAATATCTTTCACGGTGGAGCAAATTGTCTCAACACATTGTAATTTAGACAGATGGAGAGGATCATGGCTTCTTTTTGCAGTGAGTCAGTGGATATAGTCATTATTATATCTGAGACTTTTGAAAAATATCGAAGTGTGAATTTTCGGACAAATATTGTGATTGTAATTAAATAGTTTCATATTTTTTAACCAGGAGTATTAAAATTTGAGAGAAGGCTGAAATCTGAACTTTAAACTAATACATGAATCCCATGTATTTTAGAACATGTTTATAAAGGTCTGAACTACAGGGTTAGCAGCTTTAACATAGAATAAGACCCCATGGAGACACAGGGAGGTCATCTAACACAAAGGGACATTTCAGCATATGTTTGTAGACGTCTAAATTACAAGGATAGCAGCTTTTACTCAGAATAAGACCCCATAGACTTCACCGGGAGGGCATCTGACATACAGGGAGGGCATCTGACACACAGGGAGGGTGTCTGACACACAAGGACATTTCAGAACATGTTTGTAGCGGTCTAAACTACAGGGTTAGCCGCTTTTAGACAGAATAAGACCCCGTGGAGACATAGGGACCTTTAGCTGCATTATATTCATAGTAATAATGGGAGCTGTTGCAATTTGGTTGGCCAGATTAATATCCCACAGATGGTGAATGAAACCAGCAGTTTAGTGGCTGAGTGGTTGAGACTGTTGCCTCAGAGCACGGAGGTCCAGCGTTCAAGTCCTGGGCCTTCCTGAAAATGCTTTAGAACTGCGCTAAAATCATGACTGTAAAGGCTTTGTTCAATTTTCACTTTTTTCCCACGCTATATAGATGATATAACAATGACTGAAATGCAACCTGATAACAAGTTAATTATGTTATGAGATATTGTGTAAAATTGACTTTTTAGAGCTTTTAACCATGTTATAGTTTCCCTTCTCATTTACTCTATTGAACTTCTATTTAGTGCAGGCATGTCCAAACTATGACCTGAGGACCAAATGCAGGCCTCAGACCAATTTTTTGTGGACCTCAGGCTTTAAGGTGAATTGGCTCATATTTCCCTAAGTAGCACTTTTTAAGGCAAGTTTATACGAATGTCTCATTCTAATCTGCAATAAATGCACATATTTTAATTATTCTCTGTATTATTATTATTATTATTATTATTATTATTATTATTATTATTATTATTATTATGTTTATCTGTTTTGTTTATTTCTACTGGAATTTCCCCATTGTGGGACTAATAAAGGCATATCTTATCTTATCTTATCTTATTAATCACCAGTCTATGGCCCTCAGTTGACCCTCTGCTTTGTCTGTGTATAGACATGTGGCCCTTGATCAGAAAAGTTTGGACACCCCTGATTTACAGTGGTCCATGCATGTTTGAGTAGTCATTATTCTCCTTTATCCAATTAGTCTGCTGTCCCGTCTGTCACCCTCTCTCTACTGCCCCATGCCTGTTCCCCTTGCCCCTGCGCTCACCGTAGCCTCATTGCAGACACCACACTTGACCACATGTTGGTGGATCTTTCCTTCCACAGAGATGAGGTTCTGACAGACTCTGCAGCTGATGACCGGAGCAGAGCCGCTCTCTGGAGATGTGAGAGGAGAGTACGGAGGAGGGTCCTCCCCCAAGAGGACAGAGGGCGCTGTGGGGCTGGGGAAAGGGGGGAAACCTGAGGAGAGATACAGGCCGTGTCTCATTTCGGGGTCTGCATCCTCCGAGGCTGGTTTTCAGGCCGCATACGCCACTTCCGGTGCGACAAGGCCTGTCCCATTTCATGCAGCCTCTGAGGATGCAGCCTGAAAACCGGCTTCGTTTCCATGGAGATCAGGCCGTGAACGAAGGACGTGAAAATGTATCCTTCGCGGCCTTATATTTCCCAGCATGCACCGCACGCTACTTCTTTTACGGGAAAAAATGGAGTCCGCGGCTGCGTCCCCTACCAGTTGCAATTTTACTTTTAAATGTAAGTATTGGTTTACCTCACCTACAATTAATTCTAAGTTACTAGCTACATGAAACTGTTCATAAACAAGTTCACTTAAGTTTAACTTAAGATGTTAAGTTAAACATATGTATGAAGGTTGTCATTACGGCTTAGTTTACGGATATTGTTGTATTAGCGGTTAGTAGCGTTATTCCTTACACTTGTTTATTAGCTTAGCTGTTGTAATGTTGGATATTCTCCAGTATGTAAGAATATTCTTGTCTTCAGGGAACAGGGAGCAGACCACCTGACCAACTGAACTGAGGCGGGAGAACGACCACCTGTTCACCGGGGCTAAATTCTCTGTGAACATGGCTTGGAGGTAAGTATTAAAACAGTGCTATATACTCCTGTTAGATAATATAACATCAGCCATGAAAACTATATCAGCGCTGGCATTACTGCGATTTGAAAACCTTTTTCATTTGTACATATGTGAGTAGTTGTGAATTAACCTGGGTTTCCCCATTGATTTCCTATGTTATCCACAGCCTGTACTTCTGTGATTACTAAATGATGGCCGGGAAGCTGGTGATCTGAAAAGTATACTACACAATGTAGTACTATCATGTGTAGTAATGTAGTAATATCACAGTGGAGAACTAAACCTACCTATTTGTCAGTAGATAGTTGTTCGCAAATAAGCTGGACTTATTAAGTGTTATTATCCATTATATCTCCCTTACAAAAGCACCATGAAAACTGTAATTTAAAAAAAGACATAATTAACTACATAAATGAAAGGATAGCGTGTGCTGCATGGTTAATGAACAAATGTTTGCAGTAACACTAGGAGATCTGTAACAGATTTCATATTATATATAATTATAAATGTACTGTATTTATTATTGTGTAAACTTGAATGTTTATGTTCTGTTTGACTCAGGACAATACTGGAGAAGTTAGGCCTGCAATAATAAGGGCTGCAAATTAATCCTGCTCATATTGAAATCTAAATTGTGAAAATATGTGTGGGATTCCTCTATTAATTAAGATGTTTCGATTTATCTAAACGGCCTTTGGATCTGAATGTATATACACTGTGAACCAAATTTTCCTGTAATAGTTTTGTAGTTTTCTTAATGTGTGTGTCATTACAGGTTTTCACTCTGCAGGACAGGACTTTGATCAATCAGATATAAGGCCCATTCTGCTCTTCCTCCTCCAGAAGAAAAGGGATACATCACACTGAGTGGTCCAAGTGCACTGGGTCATGTCTCCACTGTCCGTGCTGACTGTAGAAGACCTGTGGGGTCTCTGGTTGCATCAGGCCTCCCTCCTGCACATGCTGCTGCTGTCCCTAATGTGTCCTAATAGTGATGTTTAGGTTTAACTTCTAATTTCCTGCAGAAGTAAAAACATCTTAATCACTGAGGAAGTGTCCCATGATAAATGTGGCCTTATATGACCTTAACAAGTGTGCGAGACAAAACTAAAAACATATAATTTGCTCATATGTTTATTTGAATGTTTTTCAGTCTATACTGACATTTGAATCATGGTGAAATGTGCCACTTATTTGATGTCTCTTTTGATAGTAATTAATTACATGTACTATAAGAATGTACTATTGTACTGCAATTAAGCAGTGGTAATCCACTTGATCATATTTTACAAAGATAATTTGTTCATTTTGGACTGTCACCTGCTTCAGCAAAAAGGGAACAGAATTTGAGAGTACACTGACATACATCTGTTTTTACTCACCTATTATTGCATTGAATGTGTGTAATGGGTTCAATGTTTGACTTTTCACATCATGATAAAGTATTTCCAGAAGTTCCTTTGAATGTTTAATAAACCATCTTTTCTCAAAGGAGAGATGTCTTTCTTTATAAACTGATTTAAATGCATTCCCTGTATAAATGTAATTCTTGGTCAATATAAAAATATTTAATAATGATAATAATAATTAATAATGCATATCTCATCACCGTATTTGAAACTTTAAGGTAATTTAGCCTATTTCAGATCTATCCCAGAAATATAACAGTTTTGTTTTGCAAAAGTTAAACACACGTTTTCGTTTCAGCCACAAGATTTGGATGAGAATTATTTGAATGTGCGTAATCTACGTGGTGCGTGTTGTTAGCATTAGCGTTAGCATTAGCGTTAGCAGCGTGTCTTGGTTGCTGGGCGACGGGAGCGGCTCCGTGGGCTGGGCCTGTCCCATTTCGCCAACGGCCATGCTGTCCTCAGAGGCTGGTTCGAAGGCTGCAGCCTTCACAGCCTTCGAGGCACCTGGCCTTTGAGGATGCAGACCCTGGAATGAAACACGGCCACAGAGTCAATTCGGGGTCTGCAGCCTCCGGAGGCTGCAAAGGCCGGGTGCTCCGAAGGCTGTGAAGGCTGCAGCCTTCGAACCAGCCTCCGCGGACCGCAAGGCTGGTGCCAAAATGGAACAGATCCAGCCCACGGAGCCGCGCCTGTCGCTCAGCAACCGAGACACGCTGCTAACACTAATGCTAACAATACGCACCACGCAGATTACGCACACGGATCAATAACAAAGATTACGCCTTAGTTATTCTAATAATTCTCATCCAAATCTTGTGGCTAAAACGAAAACGTATGTTTAACATTTACATATTATATATTTCTGGGATACATCTAAAATAGGCTAAATTACCTTAAAGTTTCAAATACAGTGATGAGATATGCATTATTAATTATTATTATCATTATTAAATATTTTTATATTGACCAAGGATTACATTTATAGAGGTAATGCATTCAAGTCAGTTTATAAAGAAAGACAGCTCTCCTTTAAGAAAAGATGGTTTATTAAACATTCAAAGGAACTTCTGGAAATACTTTATCATGATATGAAAAGTCAAACATTGAACCCATTGCACACACAATGCATTTATAGGTGAGTAAAAACAGCTGTATGTCAGTGTACTCTCAAATTCTGTCCCCTTTTTGCTGAAGCAGGTGACAGTCCAAAATGAACAAATTACAGTATCTTTGCAAAATATGATCAGGTGAAATACCACTGCTTAATTGCAGTACATGTATACATGTACAGTATAGAACATGTAATTAGTTACTATCAAAAGAGACATCAAATAAGTGGCACATTTCACCATGATTCAAATGTCAGTATAGACTGAAAAACATTCAAATAAACTTAAGAACAAATTATATGTTTTCAGTTTTGTCTCACACACATGTTAAGATCAGCTTAATAAGCTTAATCACTGAGGAAGTGTCCCATGATAAATGTGGCCTTTTATGGTGCTCCTCTGCTAAGATACAAAGAAACTACCATTTGACTATTTTACTTCTGCAGGAAATTAGAAGTTAAACCTAAACATCACTATTAGAACACATTAGGGACAGCAGCAGACAGCACGTGCAGGAGGGAGGCCTGATGCAACCAGAGACCCCACAGGTCTTCTACAGTCAGCATGGACAGTGGAGACATGACCCTGTGCACTTGGACCGCTCAGTGTGATGTATCCCTTGTCTTCTGGAGGATGTTTGATTGATCAAAGTCCTGTCCTGCAGAGTGAAAACCTGTAATGACACACACATTAAGAAAACTACAAAACTATTACAGGAAAATTTGGTTCACAGTGCATATACATTCAGATCCAAAGGCCGTTTATATATATAACATCTTAATTAATAGAGGAATCCCACACATTTGAGAAAGGTGTATTTTCACAATTTAGATTTCAATATGAGCAGGATTAATTTGCAGCCCTTATTATTGCAGGCCTAACTTCTCCAGTATTGTCCTGAGTCAAACAGAACATAAACATTCAAGTTTAGACAATAATAAATACAGTACCTTTATAATTATATTATATATAATATGAAATCTGTTACAGATCTCCTAGTGTTACTGCAAACATTTGTTCATTAACCATGCAGCACACGCTATCCTTTCATTTATGTAGTTAATTGTGTCTTTTTTTTATTACAGTTTTCATGGTGCCTTTGTAAGGGAGATATAATGGATTATAACACTTAATAAGTCCAGCTTATTTGTGAACCACTGTCTATTGACAAATAGGTAGGTTTAGTTCTCCATTGTGATATTACTACATTACTACACATGATAGTACTACATTGTGTAGTATACTTTTCAGATCACCAGCTTCCTGGCCATCATTTAGTAATCACAGAAGTACAGGCTGTGGATAACATAGGAAATAAATGGGGAAACCCAGGTTAATTCACAACTACTCACATATGTACAAATGAAAAAGGTTTTCAAATCACAGTAATGCCATCTTTGATATAGTTTTCATGGCTGATGTTATATTATCTAACAGGAGTATATAGCACTGTTTTAATACTTACCTCCAAGCCATGTTCACGGAGAACTTAGCCCCGGTGAACAGGTGGTCATTCTCCCACCTCAGCTCAATTAGTCAGGTGGTCTGCTCCTTGTTCCCTGAAGACAAAAATATTCTTACATACTGGAGAATATCCAACATTACAACAGCTAAGCTAATAAACAAGTGTAAGGGATAACGCTACTAACCGCTAATACAACAATAGCCGTAAACTAAGCCGTAACGACTACCTTCATACATATGTTTAACTTAACATCTAAGATGTTATAACTTAACATCTTAAGTTAAACTTAAGTTAACTTGTTTATGAACAGTTTCATGTAGCTAATAACTTAGAATTAATTGTAGGTGAGGTAAACCAGTACTTACATTTAAAAGTAAAATTGCAACTGGTAGGGGATGTAGCCGCGGACTCCATTTTTTCCCGTAGAAGAACTAGCGTGCGATGCATGCTGGGATATATGAGGCTGCGAAGGATACATTTTCACGTCCTTCGTTCACGGCCTGATCTCCATGGAAACGAGGCCGGTTTTCAGGCTGCATTTGAGGGGCTGCATGAAATGGGACAGGCCTTGTCGCGCCGGAAGTGATGTATGCTGCCGAAAAACCAGCCTCCGGAGGCTGCAGACCCCAAATTGAGACACGGCCATAGACTGTATAAAAAAGTGGACTAAACAAGTGTGACTCAAATGAAGCCAGCGATGCTAGCGGTTACAGGATCGAATTTGGAGCCAGGCTCTATGTTAGGAATAGGATTTTTTTTGACCAACAAAATAGTGAAAAAAAAAACAAAAAAACACCAGGATCATGTAGAATGGATTAATACGAACATTTTAAGACCAAAATGACAAGGCTTACAGCCTCTCAAGAGAGAGGGGCCACAATATTCGAATGTAAGCCAATGGGAGCCAGGGTCAGAAGGAGCCGGAAGAGCCCGCATGCGAACACAGCGGCTAGTGCGTTAATTATGTCCATTTATATATACAGTCTATGTACAGAGTTAAAGGCTTTCAGATTTAGCTATTTTACTGTTAGTTATACATACTAATATCATAAATTGTTATAGAAGATACAGTAGCTCTAATTTATGACTTCCCATTAGTTAGTAAGTGGTCTATAAAACAACCAAACAACTATGTACTGAAAAGTTAGTTATGTAAACTCTCTGCAAGTTGTTTTTGCAAAGGTTAAATAACAAACTTTTTTTTCCAATTTAACAATATTTATATTAGAGCCCATGTATGTATTATGCTATAAAACCACCTGTAATTGAATAAATGTAAGGTAGAGCTGTTAAATGTCATACTGTGGAACATTCCAGGCAGAGCAATGACATATCCATAGAAAGTAAGTGTACCCTTCCTTATGTCCTTATCAGTGGACCCAGAGTAGTAGTAGTAGTAGTTGTTATACCAGCAATAGTAGTAAATAACAGTATTAGTAGTCACAGTAGCAGTATTAGTGATGGTGTCAGGAGTTACACAAGGAGCTGAAATACTCTGAATTCCCGTGACAGTGACGTGTTATGTCACGATTAACAGGATAATCAGATCTGGTCTCGAGTTTCACTGAAAGAGGCTTCAGAAACAGCTGGAATGTGGAGGTGAAATAAACAGGGGTTTTACTGGTGTTGTGTGTGGGCCAGAATATACAGAAAGGGTAAACTGTATCTAACAGATTAATGGTTATAAATACACATAATAGAGTGAGTTATTCCAAACAGTCAGTGGGCCACTGTATCAGAAAAGGCATAGGACTAGGTTTATGAAGATAATGTTGTCTTGATAATGGAAAATATTATATAAAAGATAAGCTAAAATATTAAATGTTTTAAAAGTAACAAAATAATTATAGTGAAAGTGAAACAAATAAATACATAGGAAAGTTCATAGCTTCAAAAACAGTGCGTTAACATCTACATTATTTAGACATTGTGAATTCATGAGTTTCAGCTTTCTTATATTTTCTTATACATTATATTTTGAGGACTTTTTCCTCCATTCAAAAATTGTTTATAACTATGGCAACAGTCCTAATATTTCATCATTCTGACCTCCTTGGATACAATGTTTCATTAACTTATTTTACATTTGACATATATTTTTAAAGATTGTCTGTCAGTGAGAGTGACTGAGGAAGTGAAATGCACCAAAATCTAAAGTGAATTTGAATCCATCTATTGTTATATTTACGCTCACAAATAGCAAAAAGTCATATTAGATAAAAACAACTGAAGTTAATCATGTAAGGACTAGGTCTGCTCCTTTACTATGTGAGAGAGATGATACTAAAATGCAACAGAGACACTTCCCAAACAGAAAACCAATAGCCCTTCATGTCTCTTATTATTAATTTATTGTGACTACTAGGGCCCGCCCCTTCTGTGCTGTGATTGGTCTGCGCTGCCTGACAGATGGTCCCACAATGGCACTATCAAACGTCAATCAAGTCAGGTGTTTTTGGACGCTAGCTACAAAGACGTGCCATTTTAACACAGAATTTCCACAGTTTCATATATTTAACACTTTAAAAATGCACATACAACACATTTCGTTTTGCAACATATATAAGCATTACGAGATGACAAAATCTGTCTTAAATTTAGAGTCATAAAATAGTAATTTGCCGGGTAGGCTGCAAGTTGCTAACAGGCGAAATGCTAAGATAAGCTATTAAAATCACGCAGGCTGTTTATGTTTTCTTTAATAATATTTTAACAACACAAGGAATATATCATATGCGAATAGATTTAATTAGATATTTTAACTATAAGTTGATAAAAAAAAAAAAAAAAAAAAAAAAAGTGTGTGTATCAGGTTGGGAGCTAACTGGGAGTGCTAACATGCAATGCTATAGGATGCTAGGCTAACAGAGTCGGGGCGGATGAGAGAGCGCAGAGATCCGTGGATGGGTTACTCACTTTGAGGTTTGTTTGGGCCGCCGCCACCTTCGCTTCCGCCACCGAGAGCTCCATCCCCGAGGTCTGACAGGAGCGGCGACCTCTCTCCGTCCGCCATACCGAGACACAGAGCCGGAGCCGGGCGTGGGAGGAAGGAGAAGGACCGAGAGACAGACCGAGGATGGAGGTGGGAGTGCGGGCTGGAAATGCGGGCGTCATGTGATGGGCACGTCTCCCACTGCGGAGAGAGGAGAGGGAGAGGAAAGGGGGAGGAGAGGGGGAGAGGAGAGAGAGGACAACGGGGGAGGAGAGAGGTGGGTGGGTAGGTGGGGGGGGGGGGGGGGGGGGGGGGGGGGGGGGGGGGGGGGGGGGGGGGGGGGGGGGTGGGGGGGGGGGGATAGGGTAGAGGAGAGGAGCTGGAGGTGTGGTGCTCATGGGGGAATACTGCCTCTTAGTCACCAGAAGAGAGAGGATGGGGATGCTGTTCATTACCACAAATAAGTTCAAATACAGTTCTGAGGATACAAAATTGTACTTTTTCCATCACTCGTTATAGATAAGTAGGACATTTCTATGTTGGAAATGTAAAATGGTTACTTATTTTTTGTTATAAAGACTTGAAACCATTAGTATTTAGATCTGATGTCAGTTAGTTGAAAATGCATTATAGTTTACTTTATTTTTGCCTCCAATCGCCTCAGCGCTTGAGTATAGATGGGTTTATGACTTTTTACTAGGAGCAGAGTATGCCATTTGTACAAACTCTTTAAGTTCAGAAAACATTTTGTATATTCAAAAAGTCAACCAGACCAATTCATTTGATCCAAGAAAAAATTAGCGGAAAAACCAAAGCCAAGGAAATTATCTTGATTAAAACTATCCAAGACAAAGCATGATAATACTATAGCCAAAGTGGTGATATTTTTTACACCCAAAAAATATATGTTATGATGCAGTCATGTTATGATGCAGTCATAAGTTAGAAAAACAAACTACATTCATATATAGGCCTATATCTCACTGTCTGAGTACACAGCGACCTTGTCACATTCAACATTTTGGGAAAAAAAGACAAAAAACAAATTAACCAACTAAAATCCATGAATGTGATCTTAATTACATCCAGTCTCTTGTCTGTCTGAGGAATATATTGTTTTATCTCCCGCTGATGAAGTCCAGTGGTTGTTTCATGTGTAGAGTCACCTCCAGCTCCTCTCTGTCACTGTAGAACTGAGCTTTCCCCTCCTGACTGTAGACTGGGTGGGGCAGGTGCAGACCAAGCTTACTGAAAAGATGAAAAACTTTAAAATTACAGGAGTTATGCGACTAAGGTTGTATGATTGGTATGACTAGAGATATTACAAGAACAAGAATGTACCATATGTTATAAAGGCTGTGAATGAAAAACATAAAAAATTGCTTACTATTTGGGTGTCCGTAAATCCAGAAATGTCTCCTTTACATCTAAGACCACATCAGCCAGTTTGGTGTCTGGCAGTTTGATTTTCACCTGGCATTAAAGATAATTAAATAAACATAATATACATAATTAAATACATAAATACATACATAATACCCAATTAAGTAAACATAATATACATAACATAAACATAAATAAACAGGTTATGCTGTGAAAGTAAAACAAACACGCATACTCACTAAAATTTGCATATGTGTTTTGAATATTGTTTTCTTATGGTAAACTAAAATCTTTTCTGCATAATAGTTATTTGTGCAGTTACCAGTAAAGCTTCACAGCTCATGGAGGAGGGATCTTTTCCACTGAGGCCCAGAAACACATCTTCTGTCCCAACACTCTGCTTCATGATCACCTCATAACTGCACAGAAGAAATTATATACCCTTAAATATTCTAAATATTCTAAATAGTCTAATTTTATTATGTATTTTGATAACAATAACAATGTGTCAAATGTTTTACACCTTTATGCTGAATTGTAAAGTTTTGGGGGACAGTTTACTCCATACAGCTGTACAACAAGTCACCCTTATGTAACAGAAAACCCCCTGTTAATCATTATGTCACTTTTGCACAGTTTTTCCTTACAACCTCTTATATACAACTGTGATATACTGTATTTATAGTACTATTTTTCAATTTTGACATTTATATAATTATGCCTTTTTTGACACTTTTTGCTATTTACCATATTTTTTTTCTCTCTTTGTTATTATAATATATTGTGATGCCTGAGCTACAATCATTTCCCTTGTGGATCAATAAAGTTTGTCTAAGTCTAAAAACATTTTATGAGTTGTGATCTGTGTCTTACTCTGGTTGAGGTCTTTGATCGCTGAGGTCATCAAACTGTGACCCCTCTGACACCTCCTCCTCGCTCCAGATCTCTTTGCTCTTAGAGACGCTGCTACTTACAGCTACAGCAGAAAAAATAATATTAAATGTATTGTTTGGTGAGTGTTTAAATAATGGCACATTACCACACACACTACCTGAAGTGTACTTTTTGGCTTTGGGTCCAATGCTTCCAGGGCCCAGCTGTGCAGAGGGACTCAGTGTCTGTGTGAAGGGAAAGTCCAGTATTGCAGAATATATTTCCTTTTTAAATGTCCGTATTGCACAATTATACCACCAAGACGACTAAAGGCATCTATCAGGCTATCACACTGTTTACTAAAAACAGGTGCTAATATACACTGCAAAAAAGCTTGGCCAAAATTTAGATATAAACACTTAAATGTATCAGGAAATGACTTAAAAGTAGTGAAATTATCTGTCCATGCAGCAAGATAATTTTACTTGACAAGTTATCTTAAAATAAACTACCTCTAGACTAGAATTAATCCAATTCAGAACTAGTAAGTAGATAATAAATCTGAAAACAAAATGAATAACCTGATATAAGTTTTAAAATCTTGGCCAGGTTGACCAGCGAAGGCTATCGCAAATTCCTATATGGAATAAGCAACCAAAAGAGTTTAATAGGCTAGATCACTGAAACACGAGTCATACATTAGGCAGAATTGGTTACAATTGAAAAGATAATAAAACATATGTAAATATGTTTTCCTTTGCTATTTTGCATGGTCTTATATCGCCATTTAAAGATATTAAAATAAGCAATCTCATCTGTGTTACTTCAAAACTTTAACTTTACCTCGTAGTCTTCCTCTTCTTTTTGTCCTTCCTGTGGGTTTAACAAAGCCGACAGAGCTTGGAGATTTTGAAGAGACGAAACTCCAAGAATCTCCATTTTAAAAATGGCTATTTTTACTAAACAAACTCCTAAATTATCCAATAAAAGTGTGTAAAGAGTTTCCAGTGCTTAAAGCTAACTTCTGCTCCCCGTGGGACCTGCTGCTGTTGACGACCCGTTTCCCTGGTAACAACCCTCTCAGCTGATGTCACTCAAAAACATGGAAAAACATCACACGCTCAAGGACAAGACATTACAACCAGAAGTACAAAAGACTGAATTAAACAAAAAATGTGTGAATAATAGTATATCTTAATTACAGGCATTCAGATTACTATGGCTACAAAATATAGAATTTGTTTGGATGGTTTAACAAAGGCTGTAGGAGTGTACTAGTACTAGGATGTACTGGGGGTCTAATATAAAAATTGGTAAAATAAAATTAAACTTAAAGATGTAGGAAATTATTATTTTTTTTATATTTTAGAGTTAAAAGTAAAACACAAAAGGCAACAAAATATCTACCAGAGAAGAATCATTATTAATTTGATAAAATAATTCTAAAATTCTACAATTTGTATTTTCTTGCATTTATTTTTTATTATTGATCATATTTTACAGTAAAACAAAAAGAAAAATATTCAGACATACAAAACAACAAAAGGCGAAGCTACGTGATTGTCCCTATGCGGCCCTCGTACAGACGCATGGTAGGCGTACATCACGTCGAAGGTGACAAGAGACAAAAATAAAACTAAAGACTAAAATTAAACTTCAGCGGAGGAAAATGCCTCGTGTTTTCAGTGTGTTCGTGCTCCCGGTGGTGTCTGCCGCCGGTCCCGAAGAGGACGAGCCCGTGTCTCCGTTAAACCGGGACAAACTTTCCCTTTACACCGCACCAGAGAAAAACTTTAACTTTATCCAACCGGAGCCGGGTCAGATCGAGAAGACTGTCGCCTCTCTGCGGAGGTCAGTGCACGAGCTGCGAAAATTAGTTATTTTACATTACACAAAGAATCAAATACAGGTTCATTCATATGTAACTGAAATATTTTTATTTTATTGTTTGTGTAATAAGATAAGATAAGATAAGATAAGATAATCCTTTATTTGTCCCACAATGGGGAAATTGCAGTGTCACAACGCAAGTTACAGAAACAGTAGGAAAATAAGAGCATGCATCAAATCAAGATAAATAATAATAAGTATTTACAATCAACTAAAAAACACAACACTGTAAGCTAAGCTAAAAGGCACAGGAACATTGCACAATAAGTGTTTTTGATTCTGAGATGATTGTGTAATTCTTGTCCTTTGTTGAAACATCACCATTGTGGAACAAATGGAGGTTATTTATTATTATACAAGTACCAAAAAAATCCAGACTGTTAAAACTATATATTCTTGTGCCCTTTTTAGCTTCCGATGAATTATATCTTGATAGATTTGGTCTCAGTCACATAACATTAGCATTGCATCATACGTGCAAATGTATACAGTATACTTACATGTATGATGTGGCTGGGTATATTTGATGTAAGATCACAAGACAGAATCATGATTTTACCGACAACTGAATATCAGAGTCAATTAAAAGTTCAGTTAAATTATCAATTAAGTCGATTAATTCATTGATCAGTTAGTCACTAATAATGTGATTGTAATCCTGATCAAATGGGGGTTGAAATGAACAATTATAGACTAGTCAAAAGATTATTGTACCATGAAATTTCATAAAAATTATTTAACTAGATAGTGCACCTTTAACAGCTGTTTTCCATGAAAACTACACTATGTAACTTTTTAATAGGGGGTCCATCACCTGCTTGTTTCTATGGATATATAACAGCTCAACCATACATTTATTCACTTACAGGTCATTTTATAGCTCAAAAATGTCTATAAAAACTGATATTCCGAGGGTTGCCCCTCCACAGATCTGACCTGTAAGTTGGTCTGGTTTGGTCTCCATGAAGATAGAAAGGTTTAATATCATACTGTGAAATATTCCAAACTAAGCAATAGCATTTTCCAGTATTTGACTGACCCTCCACCAGAAAAGCTACACAATGCACCTTTAAGCTTCACTGTCTTTTTCACATTTTGTCCCCCTTTTGTCAAAGAGTTTTGGAGTCTGTTTAGTTTTAGTCCTGATAACAATTAGTAAAAGATTATTTTAAGAATTGAGTGTTATTCTGATTAATTGTTACAGCCCTTTGCATATTTCCGAACACAATTTCCAAATACAAATCTATGAACCAACATTTCAAAGTTTATTTTAACTATACATTGATATTTCTCCATACTTGTTTCAGATCACTGGAGCCTTACATCTCATGGTGTCAAGGCACGTATGGCAAAATCAAACCCAAGATCCAACATGGCGTCCAGGTGGGAAGGGACACCTACAGTTACCTTAGCAACCCGCCAAAGGACTTCTACCCCAGAGCTGGAGTGGTCGGTTTCAGCGGGGTCCTGGGTCTGTTTCTGGCTCGAGGGTCCCGAGTCAAACGCCTCTTGTACCCGGCTGGGCTCATGGCCATCAGTACGTCCATGTACTACCCCGAAAAAGTAGCAAATGTCGCCAAGATGACCGGAGATAAGGTCTATGGAGGGGCGGTGCAGAGCTATGCCGCTGTGGAGAAAATGTTCAAAACTCCAGAGAAGCCAAAGAAAGAGACTGAAAAGGAAAACAAGCCATGATTTTATCATTATTTTAATGCAGTTTGATACTGAAAGAGTTTAGGGAGCAGACTATAGTGAAAAACTGCAAAAAGAATCAGGGAATCATGAAAAGCATTGTTAGCATGCTAGTTGTTACCGTGACGTCAAAACTCCGCACTGGTCTCTTAAAGTTATGAAAAGTGCTTTATAAACTCATCGTGGTGAATAATGAGGATGCTCTGAATGCATAAGTTAAGTGTGGAAAAACTTTGGACCACTGCAAACTGTGTAAAATGTGACCTACTTAAAGGGGTACTTTGTAACATTTCTGGTCGAGGATCTGCCAACTGCTCATCTTCATGGAGATGTTATTGCTAGTATGACATTAAACACATCTTGCATTTATTGAATTGGGTGTTTTTATTGCCAAAACATGCATTATTACTGTGAATGGGCTTACCACTCCACAGATAGGACCTTAATTTAGTCTTGTAGCATCAACAACTTGTCTCAACGGAGATAGATCCATTTTAATGCCATATTGTGAAACATTTTAAACACTACAATATCTTCCCCATAGAGACAAACAGGTGATGGAAACTCGCCAGTGAAGTTGCATAGTGTATGTATTATCTCACTTTTATGTCACTATATTTTGGTAAACATGCATCACATTGGGGTTTGTACTGTAATTTAAAAGTTCAAAAGCACATCAAAATGCAAGACAAAATTGCACTAACACAATGTTGTATTTATCGTGTTATATATAGTTAAATAACAAGATTTTTTTTTTTGGAGTCTGCTGTCCCAAAATAATCTGCTTTAATAAAATGCTTCAGCAATAATCACACAGCAATAAGACTGCATTTATATTTCTGTTAAATTTTAAACTCTCTCAAGCAGGGCTTGTCAGTGTTTTTAGCTTTTAAAATGTAATGGAATTTCTACAATACTTGTGTATTTAAGAAGCTAATAAAAATATTTGTTCAACATGAGTCCACTTGTATTGATATTCTTGGTTTTAAAATTCTCTGTAGTTGGGTGCATCTTCAGTGTTGTCAGGTTGCCAAATGTTAACCCAACCCTGCCAAAATCAGTAAGGGTGGTGTCAAGTTCGCAAAATGTTTTTAGACCAAGTTTTACCTTGTGACCTTTTGGTTCGAGGGAGGCAAATGCTTAACCCAGTTAAGTAGATGTATGGTGCACCATCAGACTTTTCTGATATGGGGTCTGCCATCTACTCATCTCCATGGAGACGTCATTGCTTTGGCTCGAATGCTTCACAGTATTGTGTTTAAACGTATCCATCTTCCATTTATCAAAATTAAATTACTAACAAACTTTAACTCTCCACAGATCTGACCTGTAACTTGGCATCTCATAACCATGAAGGGACAATTTTAATGCTGTACTGAGGAACATTCTCTAGATAAAGCAACATCTCCATCGAAACAAGCAGATATACTCTCCAAAAGAGTGGCAAAAGGAGAAACTCAACTCTCCAAAAGAGTGCAATTTAAAAAGTTCCCATAGAGTAATGTGACTGGTGGAGGCTGGAAGGGCATATGGCATTAATAAAATCATTTGGGGATATTAAGAAAACTCCCAAAAAATGATGATCTTGAATCTGGAAAGAATAGACTTATAAACATTATACATGGGTTTCATAGTCATGAATAAGAACTGATATGAAAGTGATTCTCTATTAACCCATATACAACATAAAAGATAGAATGCAGTATAGTTGGTTTACCATTTTATTCTTTACGGCAGCCAAAAACAAATTGTACAAAATTAAATATTACAGAATTTCCTCAGAGCAAAACCAACTTCTCGTTGAGAGCAATCTGAGCCTGGGTGAGGTTTGACAGGTATGTCACCATCAGCAGGTCCTGAAACACACAAAGGGAGTTTAGAAATGACACTGGAACCAATATGATGCGGCTGATACTAGTAATACATGATACAAAATGTGCTTAAAATCTTGACTGGTCAGGCACAGGTTTTAGCATATTTCTAATTGATTGCCATAATCAGGACAATCACCATACCGCACTGCGCCAATACAAACCTGAAATGAATGAAATACTCACATTAATATTAGAGTTGAGCATGTTCTCAAAGTCCTCCGCTGAGATGGTAGGCACTTTATTCACCAGGTCCATGAGGAAACGGCCCACACAGTTATCTGCTGCCACCTTTCCAGACTGAAACACAGGGAACGCTAGAGTCACTCAACATATGTACATGATCAGGTTAGACACAGGAAACTGTGGAACCGTAAAGGACAAATTACTCTAACTACAGGAATGGAGCCGTAACCCTTCAATTCCAAGCAGGGGGAAAAAAAAGCAGAACTAAAAAAAAAAAAAACATTAATCTAATATTTTAACTTTTAATGTAATAATATATTTACATTATGGGGCACCGACAATGTGATACTCGCCCATCTTAACTACAGGTTAGATTTCCTAAAAAATGTTGCATTCACGTTCTAGAATTTGATGTCATGTCTCAGATGGAGGGCAGGGGCCTATATAACTATAGGAGAATCCACTGTTTTTGAAAGAAATATCCAAAATAGAAATAAACAAAGGTTGAACCTTACTATTTATTTAGGATTGAGTCCACAAACTTGTGGCCAATTACTATTTTCTTTCAGCTGACTAATAGCACCACTTTCTTGGAAGCACTTATAAAAAAAAAATCTGGATAGGGCTGTTGCGGTAACTGCAATATTGCAATATGCAGTATGATCAATCACACCGCAAGAGGGTTCAGGTGACCGCAGTCACCCTTCATTTTACCTGTTTGAAATTGGCCTACGCACTCAAAGGATATAGTATACATGGAAGCTTTTAGTTGAGTTTATGACTAAAGCACCTGGATCATGGAGCAAGAAGCACCTAACGCAGCGTGTATGTGCTCTGGATGTCTCTGTCCAGGTGAGAAGCTTTGTTTCTCCACCGTGTTGGTGTGTATGATTCGTGACCTGTCTCGTTCATGCTGGAGCATCGTTTGTGTTGTTTCAATGCGTAGCTATAAAACTATCGATAACATGTCTGGTCTGTGTACACAGGACACCCTGCGCCTTTTTCTCATCTCATCGTTTTCATTGGGCTATAATTGCATAAGGACTAAAGTTGTCCTCTTTGTGCAGGTAACACATGCAAATACAAAAGTCCTGTGTCCTCATTTGGTCATCAGAGCTACAGAATATGCTTCAGGCAAGTCAACGATGGGACCCAACTCACCCCCACCTGCTTTAGCTCTTATGCCCTGTTCCCATCAAAATTGAAAAAATTGCGTCAAATGCCCCTAGTTGGACGCTTAATTATTTTGAGTCACTTGCTTCAGTCGCGTGTCAAGGACGCTCGCGTTTGGAAATTTGGTCGCGTGACTAAATCCGCTCTATTCGCTCTGTGCTTCAGAAGGGTCAACTGCGGCTGCGCGGTGCCCCATGCGTCTGTTTTCATTTTGAAAAATGGTTTGTTTACAGTGCTTTATTTAATATGGAGGAGACGTGAACCAAGGCGTGCTCGGCGCCGTTTTTGGGTTCATCCAATCCTCCAGTGGCGCTCTGAGTTTGCAGAGTTCCACCATCTCCTCCAAGAGCTGCGTCTGGATGATAGCCGTTTTCAGCAGTACTTTTGCCTGTCCCAGGGAGATCTACTAGAGCATGCCGTCACTGCATCTGGTTGTTTGATGATCTGCTGCCTTTATTCAATTCTCTAATCAATCCAATACATAAACATTGCACGACATAAATCTCTATTATAACAGTATGACATTTTAACTGCTTTATATGTGTACTTTACTAATTCCTCTTGATTTTTATTAAAAATATATAAGATCCTTGAGATGTTGCATTTTCTGTAGGCTGTCTTAAAATTACAGGACCCTTTTTAAATAATTTTTAGTTACTGTCACAATAACTGAGTTTGTTGGTGTATACTATACTATCATTAGATTCTATTGTCAATTATGATGAAACATTAACCATTACAAATGGTTTATACATAACCAGGAACAAATATATTAATGATGTGCGTCACTATCAAAACATGGCCCTTGATTGGTTGACACGACGCGAATAGATGCAGAAAGTTCAACATGTTCAACTTTGGCGAAGTCACCGTTTCGTTCACATGCCCCTCCTGTTTGGCCGCAGAACTGTTACTCACGTGCCTTTACATAGGGTTATAACATGTAAATCACTCGCCTTTGCCACGCCAGACGCTTTCAGTGGAAACAGGGCTTTATTGAGTTATCTGATCCGCCTGAATCTGTGGGATCAGCGGGTTAACCGCAGGTTACAGGTCAACTCGTGCATCACTACTACCCAGTGTCAGAAAGAACAGGTTTGGTGAACAGTTTGGTCAGTAATCACTGTCACACTCCTCCATACTTAACTTGGGGCATCGTCGTTTTATATAAATATTTTTCAAATACATCCCCAATGTATTATTATTATGGGCCTATGTGCTATACCGCACGTAAAGTTACCCCAAGGGAAATTGTTAAATGCAACAGCTCTAAATATGGGATAGGCCCAGTATACAGAGGTATGAACCATAAACCAAGTTAACAAATCTGCAATCTGACAGTTACACAAGAAACTCCACCTGAGAGTTGTGACCTGTCTCCAGCCTAGTGACGGGATGAACAACACTAGTGCGTCAGCACTGTGCCGAGGGCACAAGAGTGAAACCCCGTATTGGTGCGTGTATCGCTTTAAGAAAAAAATAATGTGACCGATACAGGAAGTGTGTAGTTTGGATGTGTCGAGCCAAACTGTGTTTATAAGGAAACAAACTGTATTGACATGTTGTGGATTTGTTGGATGAAGGACAAACTGTTTGCTGTTGCTGTGCCTGTTGGATTTTTGCTTTGCTTCCACTTCTGACTTCATGGATTGTTCCAGGACATTTTCCCCAGTCCGGAATAATTTTCATCTTTTGATGCCAAATAATAATAATAAAATAATAATAATCTTTTTCTCCTTTGGGCATTGTTTACTGTTAGTTTTTTTTTTTTTTTTTTTATTTATTAAATATGTTTCTACTCTTTTCTGGAAAGAGGCTTGAATTGTTTCAGATAAATTCACTTTTTATTCTATTGTAGGTGAAGTGTTAGCTCTGCTCCACAGAGCTATCTTACATCAATAAGAGCACTTCATCAATGCTGAGGCATTATAGAGCTCGGCATGGCAATGAAGAATTGGCAGGTACTCACAGGTTGGTTGGAGCAAAGACACTACAAAAACTTTCGCTCCTCAATAAAAATGTATGAATGAATTCATTATTAGTGTTATTTTGTTGTTTGTTATGACTGAACACTTAACAAAATCCCATACATAAGTTAAACATTTTAACTCTGAATTTTTTACTGACAAATTTGCTATATTTTACATACCGACTCATTTTAGCATTTACACAAACAAGGTTTTAAGCAAATTTTAAACTTTTCTCAAACAACTTAACTCGGCAAAAAAATGGAGCAAAAGAAATTATTCAATGATGAGATCATGTTGGGTTTGCAGCATGTAAGCTTTTCCATCTTATTTTAATTTTGTTTTACAACTACTGCAGAGGTCACTATTGAGTGACCAACACAGTGTCAATACAGTGCCAACACAGTTTGTGTAATGTGTCAATACACTCCTTGAGGTATCATCCTATCACTACTCCAGCTGACTTTAAACTATAGGGATTCTACAAAATGCTCTACAATGTCACGTGAATCCAGTCTATTACAACCATGGATATAACAATTTTGAAGTTAGGAATCTATTAGTATCTCCTAATGCCATTTCATTCGTCTATGCCACCCCTCCTCATATGTACAGTAGCTCACCAGCACGTCCTCGATGTAGGCCAGTACCGTTGTGAGCATGTCCTGGACCCGCGCAGCTGCACCTGCCACCTGAGAGAGGTCAGAGGTCAAACCCTTTGTGCGGGAGGGGGCCAGACGCGTCCTCTGAAGAAGGTCCACTAAAAACCCACACAAGATACAATGAGCCCAGTGAGTAAACTCCAATATTAATGAACTTTATTTAAATTATTCCTAAAACATAAACGCACTGGCCTTACCTCCGATTCTCTCGGTGTCGTAGTAAATGTACTTCACTGTGAGAGGCGTGAACATCACTCCAACGGTCTTCCCTGGAACTCCCATCTGAGCACTGGGGACAGAGAAAATAAAACAAATATTCAGACAAGGTTATTAATGGCCAGTGGATGTCTCTGCATTTGACACACTTCAACTAATGCTGCTGGGGCAATCCGTCAGGAGCAGTGAGCTTCTCCCAAACCCATGGATCCATCTCCAGATTTAGAGCTCTCGGTCAGAATTACCCTAGCTGGAGGGTTTGACCCATTTATCATGTTTTTGGTTGATGGGAGAAACTCATCCAGACAGAATATGCAAACTCCAGGAGTTGAACCCAGAACCTTCTTGCTGTGAAGCAAGAGTCTTAATCATTCAGCAGCAGAGTGCTGGTCAGCATGGAGCAACACAACATTATAAATAAAAGGCTCTGCGCCCTGCCCATTACGTTCAAAGGTTACATTCATTTTTACAATTAATAGAATTATAAATAATTTTAGAAATATATCTGATTTCATTGTAACAAAACTCAAATTCAAATAATTGAAACTACACCGTGTTCCAAATTATTATGCAAATAATATTTTTCTGATTTTGCCAAATTGTCAATATAAATGACAGTCATCATAATTTAAGTCATCAACCTTTAGAGTACATTTCGTATGTTATTAAACAGACCTCCCATTGATAACTATTTTTTTCAAAAATAAAAACTTTAAATTCACTGTTCCAAATTATTATCCACAACAGAGTTTCAAACCATGTTATTTTTGTAAAGAACTGAAAATGGTCATTTGTTTATTTTTCAATTAGAAGCATTAACATATTACTGAAACCAAAAGCCATTTCAATCAAAACATCTTAAGAGGTCAAGTTACATTTTAACATAGGACCCCTTATTTGATAGGAGCTTCACAATTCTTGGATCCATTGAACTTGTGAGTTTGTGGAGAGTTTCTGTTTGAATTTTGCAGGATGTCAAAATAGCCTCCCAGAGTTACTGTTTGGATGTGAACTGCCTCCTGCCCTCATAGATCTTTCACTTGAGCTTGCTCCCAAAGGTTCTCAATAGGGTTGAGGCCAGAGGAGGATGGGACCCACACTATGAGTTTCTCTTCTTTTATGCCCATAGCAGCCAATGATGCAGAGGTTTTCTTTGCAGTATGAGACAGTGCATTGTCAGCATGAAAATGATTTTGCTATGGAAAGCACAGTTCTTCTTTTTGTACCATGGACGAAAGCAGTCAGCCAGAAGCTCCACATACACATAGGTATTTTCACACCGGGGCTGACCAGATCTCTCCCCATGATTCCGGCCAAAAACTCCTCCACCTCCATGCTGACGTCGCAGCCTTGTTGGGACATGGTGGCCGTCCACTAACCATCCACCACTCATCCATCTGGACCATCCAGGGTTGCACGGCACTCATCAGTGAACAACACTGTTTGAAATTTAGTCTGATCAGTAGAAACAAATGTCCGCGTGTGCCCAGTAGAAACGAATGTCCGCGTGTGCCCAGTGTAAATGAATGTCCGCGTGTGCCCAACGTAAACGAATGTCCGCGTGTGCCCAACGTAAACGAATGTCCGCGTGTGCCCAACGTAAACGAATGTCCGCGTGTGCCCAGTAGAAACGAGGCAGCCAGCCAGGCACGGAAGAAAACACTGCACGGCAACACTGCTGTAATTTTCACTCATTAAGAAATGTTTCTCTGCTTGCATCAAGCCTGGCCAATGTCCCGCCCCCAAGAGCCATACACCCCACCGTGGTTGGTAGGTTCGTTCAGCTCCGCACACAACACTGTAAAGTGCCATACATATCAAACTTGAGGGCCGCACTAACATTAAACTTTCATATTAAGGCGGGGGCCACAAAGTATCGTCCCGCGGGACGCAGTTGGCCCCCGGGCAGCAAGTTTGAGACCCCTGCCTTAGATATTTTTCTTTCCCATATTGCTTGAAAATGGTGGTCCGCTTAATAATGTGGAACATCCTTCTTAAGTAGTTTTTCCTTTAATTGGACTTTCCTGGCAAACTAATTGGCACAGGTGTCATCCCCCCACCCCTTACCCTACCCCCCCCTCCATTCAGACCTGACGTAGGCACGGATGTTCATCTTGCCGCTCTGAAGTGCTGAGTCAACAGTCAGGTGAATGGGGTTTGTGGCCTCACGGCTGTAATACTCATGAATGAGCACAGAGTGTTCTGTGATGTCAAAGCCTGTGGCGTACCTGAGGGACAAGACAAAGACCGAGGTCAAATATTACCAAGTGAACTGGAAGAATGTAACAAGTTTTATTTTGAAAATCAGAATGGAACAGTAGGCAGGTGTTTAAAGGGCGGAAATTAAGTTATAACAAATTGTATAGATGATGAGTAGGATAGTTAGGAATTGCCACAATGAAAGTTTATAGATATGATAACCATTATTATTATTATTGTTTAATTGTGTCAGTAGTTTGTTGGTAGGAAAAGCTTTGTATTTTTAAATAAAGGTTGCAGTGTTATATTGTGTGTTGTTTCTTGTCGTAACAAGCAAGGAAGTACAGATGTAAAATACCCAATGGCCAATTTTATTTACATGTTATTTAATATACAAGTCAAGTCTTTATAGCTGTTCTATTAAACACTCACCAGCCAATGATGACCTCAGTGGGAGAGACTCTCTTGTGGAGCTCATACATGTTTTTGGCAAACTCCATGTCCACAGCAACCTAAAATAAATTTAAATAAATAGATACATAAATAAACAAAACAAACAAACAAATGAAAAGGGAATTCACATAGCAGAAAATGCTAAGGTAACTCAAACTACAAACCTCATCCTCGGACTCATTGTGGGGCACAGAGAAGCAGTTGGTCACTTCAATAGAGTGTTTGTCAATGGTTCCTGAACAAAAAAAAGATTTGGTTTATTACGAACTGTTAGTCATCCTCAAACAGACAGTAAGTAATATTATTTGAAAACATGTCCACTTCTTTTAACGTTATATCCAGCACAATGAAAATGTACTGATGTAGACACTCCAGCTCCAGTGATGCTAACACTACATTAGCCAGAAGCCACGCACAAAAAATTAATTAAGACAATACGAATTGATTTTATTGTTGTAGCGAAACATTAAAAAGTTGATATTCTAAAAAAATAGACTAGTTTAAGCCGTACGTCACGTAAAACCAGTGGTAAGTAATAAACAAGTGATGCTAACCAAACAGCTGCTTACACAACGCTAGCCAGATGCCGCTAACCTGGAAAACTCATGTGTTAGCGATTAGCATCTCGAGCTAACACCTGCTAACTCGCACATCACCTGCCTTATTTAAGCTATTTAAACACCACGAAGATTTTTAACACATCATACAGGTTTCTTACCAAGCAGAGTCCCGATGACTCGGCTCGCCCCCTCGTTTCTGCGCTCGTACGAGTCGCAAATCGAGGCTAAAACCACCGGGTGGATTTTCACCACGGGACCGAACACCGACATGTTGGAAAGAGAGAGGACGGCAGCGGGAGCACTTGGTGTGTCCTCTGGCGGCAGGAGGACGGAACAGCAGCAAGGAAGATTTGAACACTACAACAGACTTGAGTACATGCGAGGATAAACTATGACATTTTACAATAAATACTTTTTATTTTTTACTTCACTACATTTGAGAGCAGGTATCGGTACTTTCTACTCCACTACATTGTCTCCAGTACTTTTCTTTATGCTGTGAGACCTGCTGAAAAAGAGACTTTTTTTTTTTTTTTAGCACATTTAATTTGAGTTTTTGTCCCAGTATGTATCTTCTCTATCAGCATAAATATACAAAAGTGACATTTTTTCAGTGGTGCCATTATTCAACCCCAAAGACGTGAGTGTTGTCAGTTGAAAGGACTTTAAACCAGATGATTAAAATGACAAATGTGTGGCCTTCTAATTCTTCTTTAACATTTCACTTGTGTTGCAGAATTTTCTTGCTTTCTTTATAATAACATTGTTATTATTATTGTTAATTATTATTATTAATAGTAATTAATAGTGCTGCAGCTCACTAAAGAAATTCCTAGTCGACTAAAAACATATGTTTAATCTGCCTTTTTACATATAAATACCAATCTTCAAAAAACTCATTAACTCACTCCTCTTTCTTATTTGAACCCATTTCATGCAAACTGGCCCATTTAAACATGGTACATTTAATAATATTTTAATCATGTTTTCATAATAATGTTTATGATGCTGTATTTTTATTCTAGAAGAAAAAAAAAACATCTCTGGGAACAAACCACACCAAAAAACAGTTAATCAACATTCAAATTTGAACTGCTTCCATCTGAATAAACAGAGCTGTTATGCTATTGTGTACACTGTAGGCCAGAGTTCCAACATGATGCAGACTCGAGTAAAGTGGATACAGTCTTTGTTGTGCTGGTTGCTGATGTGCAGCAGTTCTTTGCAGAGAACTAAAACATGACTTGAGCTCTGAAGTGCTTCTGTCGTGTGGTGTTGTGGCTCATTCCCACCTTCAGCATCCATTTAGACTTCATCATTTGGACGTACTGCATGTCCTTCTGCCTCTCAATTTGGGAGCCTCCTAAAAGAAATGGTTTAGTATATGTTTAGGTACAGAACTATACAATTATATATATATATATATATATATATATATATATATATATATATATATATATATATATATATATATATATTTATATACACAC